>JBBMJZ010000122.1:18626549-18640637 GCA_037833815.1 Zingiber zerumbet | reverse complement strand
TACTAATCCAAGAAAAATGAAGCACACTTTATGAAGATCTCCTGCGGGCAGAATAACCTCTTACAATGTTAACAGCTCACAATCAATAGTAAAATAGAAAGAAAAGAATTACAAGTTGTTGTCTCAACTACTGAAATCAGGGCAATATTTATAACTCTGTTCCGGGCGCCTAGAAGGGTTTCGGGCTCCTAGGATGGGTCCGGGCACTCGGACCTACAAAGTCAACATGGTTGACTTTTTCGATCCGGACCCTCTGCCCGATTCTGCTTGCTTGGGTGATTTCGGCCATCCAGAATAGGGCTCACTAGAACCCAACTTCCAGTCTTCTTGAACAACCTTCCGCTCTGGCTTCTCGTCCCTCGGAAACGGCGCACGCCTACTTCTTATCCACCCGCATACTCTTCTGCAGCACTTCGTCCCTCAAACGCATCGAGCCCGTCAGCTCTCTCCCGTGTCGTCCTTCTCGCTAGCTACGTCTTTTGCTCGACTTCCTGTGCTCCTAAGCTCCTGCACACTTAGACACAAGATTAAACATAACAGAACCTAACTTAACTTGTTTGATCATATTAAAATTTTCTTAGGTACCAACAGAATGAATCATAAAATACAAAGATATATTGAGCTGGAGGATAAAGTGATTCTCTAATGATACCTTCTCAGCAATAAAATGAACCAGATATAAGCCAAAAGCACCAATTTCAATAAAATTGATCATCCCCCAATGAAATGAACTCAGTTTGCCATCCTATTAGCTAATTGAAAGGTAAGACATAAGGTTAGGTGACCCCTCCCCCTAGGCTAAGAGAAGAACAAGCAAAACAAACAAATATAATATCAGTCTAGAAATCATTTCACGTATATTGCAGAAGTAGCCAATATGTAGAGTATTTGGATTCATAGTCGATGTTCAATAGAACTATATTCTTAATAGACAAGAAAGTCTCAGAACTTGTGGACTATTGAGACTTGAGAGGGCTAAGTTGAAAGGTCATAAAGGTTATTCGCAATTATTTGGTCAGATCAAAATCCGTCCAGTGTAAGTATGTTAAACAAAATATGGTTCCAATAAGAAATTCTCAAGCTCTATCTTGGTCAGTGATGCGGTGGTAAAGGGATGCTCACTTAGTGCGGGTCAAAGGATAGAGATAGTAGCTGATGTGGAAGTTAAAGTTAAGGTGGTCAATATTAGGATGTCGAAGGGCTAACTTAGGGTGGCTGACTACGAGGGTCGATCGGTATGCACAATGTCCGATCGGCAAGAGACTTGCCCGAGCTGACCCCCATCCAGCTTAGCATAATAGGGCAAGATCGCCATACACTTAGTGCGGATCGGCAGAAAGCTAAAGTCATCAAAGCGCTTGTCCGAGCAGAAGGAGACAAGCTACTATACACAATCACCACAAGGAAGAATAGCTGAGGTCGGCCGAGCGGAAGAGTACCAGTCGAGCGGCTTTCCCGCTCAGCTTATCAGAGAATGGTCAACAGGCGGATCGTACGATGGAAGCTTCTACTGTCTTGTTAGGGATATATATGCCTTGTTAATGTATGGTGTCAGAGGCACTTTCCTGACAAATTGGAGAACATGCCCACGACCAGTTGGACAACATGTCCACGTCTTGAGGGAAGTGTGCACGTCGCACACTAGGACACTATATAAAGGGGGTTCATACACCGGTGGGGGTATGCATTATTCACTGTTGGCGCTTGTGCTACTGTTGTTCCATCTTCTTCTTCTTGCTGATGACTGACTTGAGCATCGGAGGGCCAACATCGAGGACCTCTTCTCTGGCTCAGCACTGATGTTTCTTATGATTGTAGATCGAAGCGCGGTCTACATCCAGTCAATGCAGCAGCCACATTCCCAGCTTTCCGTCTCCATAATTTTCAGATAGGATCATATTGGCGTTATCTGTGGGAATATAGCTTACATCCGAGACATGGAGATGGAGGACGCTGGATGACTCACTACAGTGACTTTGACAAAAAAGGAGTTGGATATGCTGATATAAACTTGAGCTGTAAAAATGATGGAGCAACAATAGAAATAGGCGCTTGCCGACCGCTAGGTACAAGAACCCATAGCCTCAGTAGCGGGTCATCAAGCCAGATATGGAGACCTAGCAAATCACGTACCTGTTCGGGGAAAGAGTAAGAAGCCGACTAGCATGTACGGAGATGTGCCCAATGCACTGATCCCTTCCATCGGGCACTATTCCACACTCCATCAAGGGAACATGGCAGAGCGGACAACGACCAGATCCTTCTCGAACGACGCACCCATTCGGGACATACAGAAAGGGAAAGCACCAAGGAATGATGATTCGCCTGAGCGGATAAATCAGTAGTTCTCTCGAGGGATCCTAGATGTCCCTCTACCAAAGCACTACACCCCACTGACAATAGGGGAGTACAATGGAACGACCAATCCAGACGATGATTTGGCCAAGTTTGATAATACGACCACACTTAATCAGTATACCGATGGGGTGAAGTGTCGGGTCTTCCTCATGACCCTCTCCAGATTGGTGCAATGTTGGTTCAGGAAATTGTCGAGCGGATCATTTCATAGCTTTAAAGACTTCCGAGCGGCATTCTTACATCACTTCGCCAATAGCCGTCGCTACCAGAAGACGAGTGTCAACTTGTTCTCTTTGAAGCAAGAGCCCAAGGAGGCATTGAGGGCCTGCATCAAGCGCTTCAATCAGGTGGCCATAGATATTTCATCGGTTTCCTCTGAAATATTGGTGAAAGCATTCACCAGAGGCTCATCGAAGGAGAGTTCTTCCATTCACTCATCCGGAAGCCACCGAAGGACTTCAACCCCTTGCTAGGAGGTCCATGGAGTATATAAACATGAAAGAAGCCCAAGCGGCGAGAAGGAAGTGTTGGTGCAGTTTGCACTAATGGTCTAACTCAGGTTTTGATGAATGACAAGTAAGTTAAGTTAGGTTATGTTGTGATATAACCACATGATTAAGTGTACAATACGAAGTCCAGATAGACCGACGGACTGACCAGATATCTGGCAAAAAGTCCAACTAGGTGAACGGGCTGACCATATAGCTAGCATGAAGTCTAAGCAGGTCGACGGGCTGACCGGATGTCTGGCAAGATGGTAAGTTAAGGTAAGTCACTAGAGGAGAGTGACCAAGTGAGGACGCGTCTCGAATAAAGGAGCAGTAGGCATTGGTCCAGTTTAGGTTCATTTGGGATGCCTAAATTGAGACCTTGACTAGTTCCTGGTCTTGGGGGGACAGGAATTAATTACTATATTTTTCCATTATTATTGTCCTAATACTTATTTTTGTAGGGTATTTTAGACTAATATTATTTTACAGGGCAAAATTACCTTCGGATGAATAGTGTCCGAAGGCGCCTTCAATGGAGATGGAGGGCGCCTTCATACTATTCATAGAAGGCGCTTTCCATGGTTATGGAAGGCGCCTTCTGCAGGATAAATTTTGGCTAAAGTAGTGGATAAGTGTCGGGTTGTTCGGGATCGAACTTGCCTCATTGGAAGCGTCTTCCATGCCTTTTATAAGGTTGTCTCGAGAAGGCATCGGAACACAACACATATACAAGCTACTACACATCTGATTGAACTTCCGACTGCTCCAGGCTTTTGCTATGACTCTGCTGCTGCTGCACCCGACAACTGTTCTGAGAACTTTTGATCATTGCCGATAGTCCGACACCGACACATGAGTGGCCCTACTCCTATTTCTAAAAGTGTCGGTAACTTTTCATTTGTGTACTTGATTATTACAAAAGTACAAGTGCAGTGTGTTGCACTTGTTCTGACTTTCTTTATACTCGATTTTCTCTTCCGGAGATACTAGAAGAGACATTTAGTGGACTATCCATCGATAGGCCCGAGAGACCTGGGTTTTGGAGTAGGAGTCGCTGAAGGCTCCGAACCAAGTAAACCGCTCGTGTCTTCTAGTGTGGTTTTCATTTTAATTTTCCGCTGCATACTCTACTCTGTTTTCAAAATCGAAAAGAAAAATTTTGAAAACCACGTGATTCACCTCCCTTTCCCCTCTCACGTGTGATCGATCCAACATTGTCCTCTTGAGAGGCTCCTCTCTGAGCGATAAGGCTAGATGGGCTTGGCCGATCAGCAATACCTCATTGGCTTTGAACTCATACAGTGGGGTCATCATGGACTACAATTCGCTCCAGTCGATCTACAGCTAGTCGAATGCCTTCTTGAAAATGATATTCATTGAGCTACCTGTATCTACAAAAATGTAATGAATAGTATAATTAGCTATTACCACTTGGATTATTAAAGCGTCGTCGTGAGGAATCTTCACTCCCTCTAGGTCCCGAGGGCCAAAACTGATCTCTGGTCCCTCGGCCTTTTCTTTGTTGCATCCCACAATATGTATCGCTAGTCCCTGGGCGTTCGACTTCCTACTTTGTTGGAATCATCATTAGTTGGCCCCCAGCAAACATTTTGATTTCGCTCCGAGTGGTGTTGCTTTGGTTTTCCTCCTCCCGAACCAAGGGTCTAGTCCACTCAGCAGAAACTCAGGCGAGACTTGTGTTACCTCTCCATTGAGGCAGACACTGATGTCGCTCGATCTCCGTTCTTTCTTCTTCCCACTGTCCGTTTGATCGACACCGATAATGCTGATACGATGCCAATATGATCATGTCCGAAAATGGTGAATAAGGCATAGCTGGGGATATGGCTCCTCTGTCGACCTCGCAAAGACTCTGCTCTAATCTACAACACACAAAACGTCAGTGTCAGGCCATGGAAGGGGTCCCGGCGTTGGCCATCCAATGCTCAAGTCAGTCACCGGAATAGTAAAAAGAAGGCAGAGTAATGTAGTAGCAATAAAAGCACAAGTGCAAATAACGAATAACACATACCTATGTCGATGTATGGAACCCACTTTATATAGTGCTACAGTAGGCGACATGTATACTCCTCAAGGCGTGGGCACGTTTCCCAAACCATCCCATGAAATGACATGTCAAAAAAGTATCTTTGACACAATACCTTAACAAGGCATGTTAATCTCTGACATGACAGTAGAAGCTTCCGTCGTACGATTTGCCTGTTGACCATCCCCTGTTGTCAGCGGCATTACCTCCCAGAAGGATATCAAGAGATATGGGAGGGGGCCATTGTGTGGTCCAGCAGGGTAGGCGCTCGACTATGACCCCCCGCCCGGTCGGCTTCAATTGCTTTCTTCGTAGTACCTCGGTTCGGCATACTGTTTATTACCTGACCAGACATGATCTCCGAGCGGCCTGCACTCGTTCGATCAATTATGCGCTATCTGATATTCTTTCTATATGATTTCGTCCAGGTGAGCGATCTACTTCGATGAGCTTCTTGACCGATCGGACCCTTCAAGCCCGATCAGCAGCTAAAGTCGACCTCCGCTCGGGCCACTTTTGGTGAGTTTGTTGGTTCTCTGGCGTTGACCGCCTTGACTTTAACCTCCATGTCGGATACTATCTCTACCCTTGACCCGCACTTGATAGGCTCATCTTATCACCGTATCATGAATGAAAACCAATATAAGGGACGTCATGAAAGAAAAAAATTGTTAAGGTTTTTTCGAATTTTGTTATAGTTTTTTATAAAATAATTCTTTTATAATTTTTTATAACAAAATTCTATTATGGTTTTGTCGAGTTTTATAAAGATTATTATAAATCTATTGTATTTATAAGAATCACCGAATGTGATTCTCTTATATAGTAAGAATTCTAATAAATTTTCGGTCATTTTTGTGGAGTAGGCAAGCCGCTGAATCATAATAACTCTTCTTCTTCCTCATGTTTGCTCTTTCTTATACTTCTTTATTTTGTTGATCCGCACAATCTCTTTCTCTCTTCATCTTTTTTCATGTTAGAGGTTGAGAAGTGTTGTCTCCCCTATTTATGCAACAACTAGAGAGTAATTACATAATTTTATCATTTTATATAGGCAAATAGATGAGATATCTTTGTTTATTAAAAAATGAGTATAATTTTCTAATGCAAGATTTATGAGAGATTTGTAAATCTAAATGACGGAATAAAAAGTATTGAATTATTGTAAAGGTGAGGTTTATAATTTAAGAGTACTCATAAAAATATAAATATACTCTTTTATTTTAAATTTAATGTAATATTCATAAAGTCATATAACTTATACTATAAATTGAATCATAGAAAAGTTTATTACCATCAAAGATTATTTTAATGTGTTTTCGTATCACTTCCAAATTTATTTAGAACTTTAATCGTGCCTTAATGAGGTTGTGTTCATTTTAATTTTTATTCAAATATATATACATTTTTAAATATGAGAATATTATTCAAACTATTGTATAACATTCTGTACGACATGACATCTATTCACGAGACAAGAATGAAATTGACAACTTGGTACCTCGAAGTTTTTTATTCTCTAAACACGAAAATAATATGAACTCGTGAAGACTCTCTGCCCAATTTTATTTAATTATCGGGTTTATTTAGTAAATGTAACCATCCCATCAGTTTCATCGGGTCGCGCGGCCCACACCGCCGGTTGCACTCCCCCAAAACCCTACCTTTACCCTTTCAATTACACCGCTACTTTGACTTTCGATTCATTTCCTCCTCCCATTTTCCTCTCCTCGTCGCCGATCGCAATCGGGAATCGTCCCGGATATGAACAAGAGCCGGCTCCAGGAGCTCTGCCAGCGCCGGCAATGGTCTCTTCCGGAGTACGCCACCTCACATGACGGCCCTGCCCACAATGTCCGCTTTAGCGCTACCGTCACCGTCAACGGCTCCTCGTTCCACTCCCCCGATCTCTCCCGGACCTCCAAGGAAGCTCAGAACAAGGCCGCGCTGGTCGCTTTCGAGCAGCTCTCTGACGTGGTCCCGCAGTCGCCGCCCGTGGACATACCACCACCTCCAACCCCTGCGCCGGCCCTTCCTATTGATCTTGGTGAGCTTTTCTATTCTTGTATCTTGTATTTTCGTCTGGGAGTGCTTTTTCGACGGTGAAGCTCGGTTGATTAATGGTTCTATGGAATTTGCGCATTGCTTGAGGCGGAATTTTAAATCAAATTTCTTCTATTTGATCTTTGTATTTGAAATCAAATTTTTTCCATTTTTTTTCAATTTTGCTAACATTTTTTTCTCTTGTTTTTTCTTGTTTTGTGTAGGCTTCCGTTGTGTATAGCTAGCGTAGCATAGAGAGGCATCTTCTAGTTTAGTGGCTTAAAATTGATTGATTATGTAAATTAGCTATAACTTTCAAGCATCATGTTTGCTTGCATTTTATCGATAATTTGCTTAATTCAAGTTTTCAAATCACCATTTAGTACTCTGCTTATCTTCATATGCATATATCTCTTTTTATGGTGGATTACTAGCTTTGGATTGTTGCTCTAGTTGCCGCAGCAGATTTTTCTAATGCAATTCAAAAAAAAAATTAAATAAACTTTATAATATCAAAACATCCTCTAAAGTTTTTTTTTATTGATCTTGTTAAGTGAGACATGATATAAATTTTCTGTATAGCCAAGATTTTGAAAAGACATCTGGATGTATGCAGTAGGGTCAACACATAGTGGGTAGGTTGCTCGCAAGCACAACATAATCATAACCTCGATGCAGAATAGGACGTTGCTGAAAATTGTATGAACAATTTTTTTGGGGAGTTTTGATAATTTAAACAATGTTTAAGAACTTAATAAATCTAAGCAATCACACAATAGATAAAAGAACTTAATCAATAATACCAGAAAAATAAGATTTTAATTCCTCTATGCTTAAAAAAACATTATTTGTTGTTTTCTCAATAGAATAATCTGCCCCTTTTGGTGTTACATTTTCTTAAAATTATCAATCAACTAGTTATTTGCACTTTCTTCCGCTTTTTTGTAGCCAGTGGATTATGGAACTTGTTTGGCCTTTTGTACTCAAGGTTTCTTTTGATTTTTTGTTATTCACTCAAACTTGCAGGGATGCTACATAAAGTCAACCATTTATCATATCTTTTTTTTCCTGTCCAACCTATTCCATTGCTTGTAACTTCTAAGATGATTATGCTTGATAAGAATTTACTTGATCCAATCTAAGATGTGATCTACATGTGGTCACATATTGCTATATATCTACATAATTGGTAGATTAATTGTGCTTTTATTTTGACCAAATAATGATGGTGCATATCACATATGCATACTGCAAAGCCTTGCATAGCACATGCTGCTTTTGGAAACAATTTTATTAGCCCATGTTATTATCAATTTATATCCTTTTTCAGATAAATTTTGATAATTGATATACCAAAGTAAATAAGAGCAACTTTATTTTCATACAAATAAAATTCCTACTTGCTAGATGGAGATGAGAAATTTTGTGATGTGTGCCTGTTTGTTCCTTGTACATTCCGACTTCAGAATGTTCTCTGCACTTGTAAGACCTGTTCATATTAAGCATGCTAAGTATATGGTCATGCAGTGATTTACATGTGATATTTTAATAATTTACTTATGGCAGTATAATATTGACAATTTGTCCTATAAATTTAAACATTTGAAAGTCTCCATAGGAAACTATTCCATATAGTTGTACCATAAAACTTAGATGACAAAATTTCTATGGTAAATAGTTTTTAAACTAGTTTGATAATTTTATTTTCGGTGGAATATTTTGAATGCTAATTTACTTGGGAAGAAGATGCTATATGTTTGAGTGTGTTACCATCTCATTTTTTCCCTTCACCTTGGTTTGGTTCAATGAAATCATTAGTTTTTGTGTCCTAAGTACCTCTTTTCTTTGACACTCTATAGGATCTGCTATTTTATTCAAATTCTTTCAAGTTATCATTGAGAACTATGTGAAAAGTTTTTATGCCTTCAAGCAATTCCAGTTATGATATATGACTTTTTTTTTTTGAATAGTTGGGTGAGAAGTATATAGTCATGGACTCAATTTGGAGATCAATTTAGATTTTTATTTTCAATTTGATATTGTTGAATTAAAATTTTTTATATGTTCTTTGATATTCAAGAGTGATAAAAGTTTGTTTTAGTTTTTTTTAAAAAAAATATTAAAACCATTAAAAGTTTTTTAAAAAATATTGGAGGTAAAGCAGACTTTTTCTTTGACGGTTTGATCTTATTTCAAGTCTATAAATGGGATTACGATCCCATATATTTGTTAATCTTTTAGTTTAATAATATTTTCCCTCTAAGTTGAGTCTAAAGTCTGAGCTTTTCTGTGTTACGATATTCTTGTTGCATCAGGCATGTTTTCGTTCTTGTAATTGGACTGGACAATCACAAATAGAACTTAGCCTTGGACTACTTTGGGCATGTTATTTCTATTTTAATTTTTTTTCTTTTGTTTATTGGATAAAACAAATTTTACAAAATTCTGTTTTTTTAGTTTGTATTTTTGTTGGGGTATTTTATGCCCTCCTCATGCAAGAGATCTATCTTACTGTTATGAGCTGGAAATTTTCAGAGCTGATGGAAGTTTGCTCAAAAGTTTTCCATCAAGTTTCTTATATATGGTTTAACTTTACATCTTCTTGCAATATATGATCATTGCCACTGAGCAATGGTTGTTCTAAATATTATGGACTCTTTTAAGATATATATATATATATATATAATTAGCAAAATATTTCTTAATGCCAAATAGGATCATGGAAGATGATTAATTAACTATTTGTTGAAATTAATATTGTTACTTCAGTGGAAAATATATTTTCCAGTGTACAGATGTGAAATTCAGGTGCTTTAAAGAATCCTAAATTTCAAATACATATGGTTTGAGAATTAGTATAATCTAAAGTTAGTTCTGTTTGTAACTCTATCATGTACTTCCACAAGCTGCTATAATAATGACATTTTGCTGAATTTGTTGAAAGGCAATCAACTTTCATACAAGAACCAACTTCAGATGTATCTTCAGAAGCAAGCTAAATGTCTACCAACATATACCTATGTTTGTCATGCTCATCAATTCAAAGCTACTGTTAAAGTTGATGAGCAAACTTTTGAGAGCACATCATATTGTACTACTGTTAAGGAAGCTGAACATTCTGCTGCAAAAGTTGCTTTGATGTCATTGTTTGGTGATCAGCAGGTGCAAGGGTTCAGCTTTTTAAGCATTATTTTTTTTACAATTAACAATGGTTTCTGGTTCATTAATTTGTTTTTTTTCTTTTGCAGGATGATGGCATTATGTACAAGAATCTATTGCAGGAATTAGTACAAAAAGAAGGGTTGCCTATGCCAGAGTATAACACAACGAGATATGGTGAAAGTCATGTTCCTATTTTCTCTGCCACTGTTGAAATCAAAGGAAAATTATTTCAGGGAGATGCAGCAAAAACCAAGAGACAGGCTGAAACGAATGCTGCAAAAATCGCATATTCTTATCTCTACCAAAGTAAGTTACGGTTTTCCCCCTCAAATATGTCATATTTTATGGTTTCTCAGTAGGGGTAGTATGGGTGGTAGTCGTCCCCACCCATACTATCCTAAAACTACATTTTTCCTGTCTTATTAGAAACTTTAATAGTATTACCCCCTGTCAAAATATGATGGTAAGGGTTGTGTGAGATTATTTAATAATTTTTTTGTTTTATAATTTACGTTAGAAATTTGTTTAACTCATGGAGAATTTTATATATTGTTTAGACAATTAGCTCAAGTGATTTTGAAGTTATTTTGATTCTTTATCTAGCTATTCTATATGGAATTAAAAAATCAATTTTATTTAATACCTTTCAGGTAGGTCAAGCAGATTTTCTTCCCATTTATCTTCAATATTGGAAGAGCATATGGAATCTGAACCTGCTGCTTCAACATTTGTGCCAATAATCAACACAAACTCTTCAAAGACAGGTATTGGTGTGTAGATGATTTTCTTGTTTAGCTTATTCTTCAACTTAAGTATACTTGTCTATGCATGGTCTGTGCACTATATAATGTATAAAAACCACATATAATGCTCGTAAATTGAGCCTCATTCATATACTCCATCTTCTATCCAACTCATGAATAGCTATAACAATTTTGCTTTTGGCATACATAATGAAGTCTTAAACGCTATGGTATGGATTTTTATCAAGTCTGATTATAATTGCTAAAATTTTGAAGTTGATGGTGCAGAAGATGAACATGACCATGACCATGACCATGACCATGTACAGAAGCAAGAACCTGGAAGTGAAATTAAAATTAGCGAAATCCTGCAAGGTGGACCATTTTACATTCTCTAGTTGTTCATCATGTTTGTTTATAGTTAGCTAATTGATTTGCAGCTGAACTTGGCCATGTCAAGAATCAAGAATCTGCAAGTGCCAGTACAATTAAAGAAATTCTGCAAGGTGAATCATTGCACTTGCAATATTAATCAAATTCCAATTTCAATTTGCCTCTTTTTTTTGTTTTTTTGCATCTGATCATGGCAGATGAGCATGATCCTGTGGAGAACCAAGGGCATATCAGTGCTAGTAAGAATGGAAAACAACCCCTACAAGATCTCCCTGAATCTGGCAGCTCAGCATCATCCTACAGTCCTGACTGCTTCACTCGTCATAACTTCACAAGCGCACACAGTGAACTTCCCATGCCGGGAAGCAGTCGCTCGATGCAGTGCAATAGGGTCCAAGTTTATCCTCGCAAAGCTGACATGGTTTTGCCTGAAGGTGGAATCGCTCTACCCTTCAGCGATGATAGCTGGGTCGCCGTCAGTTTGGACTTCTAAAATCCATCAAAGCAATTGTTCTTTAGGCAGCAGACCTTGTCATGTTATAACAATGCGATAGTGCACAGACAGCTTCCTAGTTCATTGCTACGTATGCTCTTTCCATATCACTATGTGCAGAGACAGATTCCTTGGTTCGTAGAAAGACATCTTATTACACATGGTTTGTGGCTTGAATTGATTTTGACGAGTATTGTTTTCCTTTTTCTTTTAATATTATCATCTATGCTTTTGCTCTCACGAATATTTCTATGCGCTTGCATTTTGGAGTTGCCTTTTAAAGCATATGCTATGAACCCTTTCATATGAACTATTTATGAAATTTTCTTGTAGTCAGAGTTCAGAGTATAGCAGAGCCTGTCACCATATGTCACCACTGGTAGATTTGCAAAATTGAACCGTTTAGCACCATTGAAGCCGGCGGAAATACTCTTTGATATGGTGGATTTGTTTTGATTTTTTGATGTATTCCTTCCTAATAGTGTGGTCTAGAGACAGTCAGGGATGGGTTTCACTTGTTTTTTTGTTTTTAGAATTTATGATATTTACATGCCCTTAAGAAATTACAGTATTCATGCATGTTTTTCGTGGAATAGGTTAGTGGAGATATCAATTGGATTCAATTTATTGAACTAATTTGCATCAAATGTCCTAATCTCTTGAGTTTCTTTTTTACTATGTTGTGAATGAATTCATTGTGCCTTCAAAATAAATTTCGAGCATAAATAAATTCGCTTTTTGAAATTTTGCTTGAATTTTAAGATATTAAAATTAGATTTTTTTTTTTATTTATTATCTAAATAACTTAAATCAAATAAGAATTGTGTAAAAAAAAAAAATGTGATTTCAATTTGATAGAGCGTAGAACCCTAGCTGACGCCATGGTCAGTTATACGATGGATCTCCCGGTTGTTTCGATCTTGAACCACCTTTTTCTTCTTTCGAGTAATTAGTGGATTTTTTTTTTCAGTCGCTGGTCGCCATCGAGCATTTCCAGTATATTCTTCGTGTTCTGAGCACGAACGAACGTTGATGGGAAGCAAAAGATCACATGCTCGCCCTTACCTCTATCAAAGGTATTGGTCGCCGCCGCTTCGCCAATATTGTTTTCAAGAAGGCCGACGTCGCCAATATGGATCTCTCGGTTGTTTCGATCTTGAATTGCCTTTTCCTTCTTCCGAGTAATTAGTGGGGTTTTTTTTTTTGTTTTCTGTAGTCGCTGATCGCCAACGAGGATTTCCAGCATATTTTCGTGTTCTGAACACGAACGTTGATGGGAAGCAGAAGAGCATGTTCGCCTTTACCTCTATCAAAGGTATTGGCCGCCGCTTCGCCAATATTGTTTGCAAGAAGGCCGACGTCGACATGAACAAAAGGTTGTTCTTTTTCTCCTATGGATTGCTATCCTTGGAAGTTGTTGATCCTTTCCTTCAAATATCTTTGCAAGTTCATCTTTTTGTTACAGTGAAAGGATCTAAAAGTTTTTTCTTTCTAAATATTCTTTGATTAAGCTGCTCCAGAGTAATCTTCTGAATTTATTTAATTGCGCTAGTAAGTTTTACTTTTCTGTAGGACTGGCGAGCTTTCTGCTGCTGAACTTGAAAATATGATGACAGTTGTTGCGAGCCCACGCCAGTTCAAGATTCCTTATTGGTTCTTGAACAGGAAGAAAGATTACAAAGATTGCAGGTATTATCAGGTTGTTGCAAATGCCTTGGACATGAAGCTGAGGGATAACCTTGAGAGGCTGAAGAAGAGAAGGTTAGCTTATCCTAAAACTCTTTGAGTTTCTTGTTAGAATATTTCAGTAAATTTTGTCTCTGGATTGCACATTGCTACTAATCCCTAGAGTTTGCAAAGCAATGACTTCAGACTCTTTACTCTTTGTTACATTGAATCTGCACTCTGATTCTACTTTTTAAACTGTTTCTTTCTTTTCGCTTGTGAATTCAAATTGAATTGTTTAGCATTTTTTTTTTCTTTCCAAGTTAAATATATTTTGGAACAATAGGGCAAAATTGATGTTCATCTCAAAATATGATCCAAGCAGCTACTTCGGTAGTGAATTGATACTCGTTCGTCGCCAAGCTCTCCACCTCCTTGCTAATAATTCCCACGCAGACTCAGTCCATTGCCGACAACCGCAAAAAGAATCAAATTTTTGCAATCTTTCCTCTATAATCAATGATGTGAGCAACAAAGGTTGGAGCTTTGACAGCCTAACCACTGGTTTCAGATCAGTACAACTCACTGAACCCCTGGTGGAGCAAGTGATACTTTACCTCAAGGAACCCATTGACGCAAAAAAGGCGCTAACTTTCTTCCACTGGTGCTCCCAGACCAAACATTTCGAACATG
>JBBMJZ010000122.1:18549008-18579670 GCA_037833815.1 Zingiber zerumbet | reverse complement strand
ATACTTGGGAGTCTGGTTGAGTTAAATTTATAGTGTTTAAGCCCCGTTTGATAAGGTAATCGATAAAATGGGCTGAAATGGTTGTTCAAATTTGGTTTCATTTTTTTTTATGAGCTTGAGTTTTGTTCAAACTTAACTTATGTTATTGAACTTTTAGTTCAAGCTTATTTGATTATTCAAAAAATTTTAATTTTAAACTTATTTGATTGATTATTAAGTTTTTTTAGAAAGGTAAATAGTTTATATATCAAATGAGAAGCTACATATCATATGCACACTAAGTGATAGACAGAGTGATAGATGTACGTATGAATCTTATGAAATATCCTCTCAACATTAGGAATATCTCTCTTAAATTGGTAGCGATGCACCTGCCATAACAAAAATACCGTGCACAATATGCCCAAGTATCTAACTCTAGTCAAGTGGCCATTGCCATGGTATCTCCGGAGAAAGACCTCCAACATTCGCATGGAAGAAATACTCATCTCATGTCGTAGGTGAAGCCAAGTCTTCACCATATCTCAAGATACTATTATTTGTGAACATTGTTCACGAACAATTCATAATCTTTATTCATGAACATTAAAGAACTGAATACATATATGTTCAAAATTATTTATTTAGTTTAATGTGTTATTCAAGCTTTATTCATTTAATTCACTTTATATGCATTGAACAAATATAAATAAATTCTTACTAAACGGACACCAAACTTGCTTATAAATGTGTGGTTCATTTACCACCCTAAGCACAATGCGCCCTGAACACTAAAGGATGGCACACCACACAAAATCATAACCTAATCACCTTCATATGAATACATGGCAATGAATAAAGGATGGTTCTGCTCTGTCTTCAAGTGGCACATCGGATGCCTCTTTACATGTTTCAAAGATGTCTAGGTCATACAAGTAAGTCCCAGACGTAAGCCAGTCTGGACATGACTGGTACATTAATCACAGAAGTGATCCAGGATTAGGGGGGAGGATATGTCAATCAATTTATTTCTAGTTGTACCAATAACTTCTATTTTAATCTGTCCATACCCGAGCAATGCCAAACGGAGAGCAGTGAAGATGCCGTCCATGGTACAGTGTTAGAGAAAGTACATGTAGTCGCTATTAATACACTGCACTACCTGACTTTCAGTTCAATCTTCCCTCTCCATCCTTCCTCTGCGACCATGAAGTTACTAAAGTCTCTGGTTTTCTTTCTCTTGCTACTTGTAGTTTCTCTGACGCTTACAGGCCTCAGCCATGCCAGAAGCTTGAGCAGAGAGGTGGGGAGATGGAAGAGCAGCAAGCATACTGTGAAGACATCCATGAATCATTTTCCAAGGATTTCTCCATCTCCAGAGCCTGTTGATGATTTCAGCTCAATTTATGGAGCTTCCAAGAGAATGGTGCCTCAGGGTCCAAATCCACTGCACAATTGATCTTGTTCTACATATCCATGTTGCAGCAGATACAGATTACAGACCCTCAAAGATGCAGTTGAGTTCTTAGTGATTATACGGAGTCTAATTCATATCCATGTGAGCTGATAACAAGTGAAAGTGTATATTTTTTTTTCTTTCTTTTTGTTGTTCTTAGTTCTTACTCTGTATAAGATGATGATATGAAGTAGATGGAAAAGGCTGAAGGTTTTTTGTTTCTTTCATAGAATGCTTCTGAAATGGTACAGAAGAAGAGAAGTGAGGAGTGAGTGCATTGCTTGTGCTTCAATCATTGCTTGATAGTTTCGTGCCATTCATCATGAATGGTTCGTTTGTATTACGACAATAAAGTCACAGCGGAAGCTAAGAAATTACAGTCTCATCAACAATCCAAGCAGGAATTTCATCTTATCAAAAAGTTCAAGACTACTTAATCTTTTTCATTAGTTCATGAACAAGTCGTCTCAATAATTTTTGAGGCCTCTACTTAAGGCCTTAATATTTTTTTTAAATAAATATTAAAATATTATTAGAGATATTTAATTTTATTAATAAAATTTAAAAGGATGATTTATACATGTCAAAAGATTATTTATACAATTAAAAATAAGAACTCATAGCAATATATAATTTTATCTGGGTCATACCTCATTTGTTTTATTTGTAAAATTTAAAAAATAAAAAATATTTTGTGTTAAAATTTTAAACATAATTTATTAATAAAATAATATATTTTTCTAAATAAATATTTTTAATTAAATAAATAAATTTATATTTCATCAATAAAATATTAAAAATACTAACTAATTTGACAACGAATAAAAATTATTGTAATACTATTAATATACATTTTAATTACTATTTTAAAAAATTATCGATCAATTTTAACTTCCATAAATAAAAGTTTTGATGCAATGGTAAAATTATTATTATGTAACTTAGAGGTAACATATTCAAATAGCAAATATATATAGTCACTACGTACAATAAATCATTTCTCAGGATCTCACATTGATAGAGCCTTTGTGAATCAAGCTACTTTTTTTTTATTATCAATTTTAACTTTGATAAATTATCAAATAAATTTATTTAACCAAACATATTTAGCTAGTAAACAACAATGACTAATTATTAAAAAAAAATAGTGCATAATAATTTGTGGATGAGCAATGACACAATAATAAGGGTGCAAATATAATAATAAAGGAGAAAAAAATTTAAAAAATAAAATTTAGAGAGAAATAATATTATAATATTAAATATGTTTTTGACATTTAAAAGTTTTTTTATAAAAAAATATCAATGATTAATAAGTATAATCAATAAATATTTTAAATTTATTAATCAAATTTAATTTTTGTTAGTAAATTAAATTTTTATCAATACAAAAATTAAAAATTACTAATCAAATTTTAATAAAAAATAAAAATAAATTACCATAACAGTAAAAAAAAATAAAATTATTAATCAAATATAACTTTTAACAGTAAAAAAATAAAAACGATCAAATTTAACTTTAATTTATAAAATATTAAAAATTATTGGTCAAATCTAAAAAAAATGATAAAATTTATTTTGGCCAGTAAAAAATTAAAATTACTAATAAAAATAAATCTGGAGTTCTGGACTAAAACTTATTTTAGCCATAATTTAAATATTTAATATCTAAATTCATATATTTCTAAATTAATATGCATATTTGATTATATATCTATTGGTAGGACCCAATATAATAGAAACCTAGACATAGGCCTTAAAGGCCTATGCCTTGAGCAGATTGTTCATGATCAAAATTAATAAATTTGCAATATAACTAGTGGATCTGGTCGAGCTAATGTTCAGGTGCACATCCGGTTTGGCCAATCAATTGAATTTCCAATGAATTTTCTAACTATGACTCGTACCTAAGTCTAAGTAACCAAGCCCATAGCTACAAGCCAAGAGCCTAGATCACAGATCGATAGTTCTAAAGATAAAACAACTCATGCTTGGTATTGGTATAAAATAACTGAACTTGTACTAGAATCTCAATACAATGTTGCTATAGTTTAAGGAAGCAGAGTGCAATGAATCAACAAACATTTTTTATAACCTGAATCAGTAGTCAAATGCCTACATATATCTTATTTTCTGAAAATTAAAATGTGATGACTGTTCTTTTGACCAGAATGATCTCCACCATCTGTTCGATCTTGCCAATTAGATTTTGTCCTTTCCAAGGTCTTATTCGATACGGCTCGAGTTCAGTGTGGAAATGGAGGGAGTTTTTACTGCGATCACTCATTTATTCATCATTCAACAGAACAAACAAAGACTTCACGGTACAAAAGATCAGAGGCAAGTCTGAATGCAGTGACTGCCAATGTCTCCTTCCCAGGCCCATTGTTCCTTCTTTCCGTTTCATCTGCGCCAAACTCCACAACAATAATTATTATTATTATTATTTTATTTTTTAAAAAGAATTTTAATGAAATTATGGTTTTGACTGCAAGCATTGGCCCATTATTAATGGCGCAGACAAAACGAGAGCGTTATTATTCATTATTGAATCGCCCGAATCACGAGAAGGCGATGGCTCCTTTGTCCGCTGGATTCGATTCCAACGGTACCATGATCGTCTCATCTTGGCCGTCTACTTTCGCCGCGGCGGTGACATGCCGTCGGATCGCGGAAGCCCGACGTTAGTTCCGTTGCGGGCCTTGCGGCTCTCGCGAACCCATGTGACAGTGTCACTTTCGTCATTTACTGCGACTCCGAGGGCATTCTCGCGGGTCGTTTATTAAAATGAGTAACGTTGGTGTTCGGTGTCCTTTCTTGTGCCGTATTTAAATGACCGAAATGGCCTCAGTGATCGATTTTCCTTTTTTATAATGCTTTTGTAAGATTTTCCTTACAGTTAGCGAATTTAAAATAAAAGGGCAAGCCGGTAATTTCGTATCATAAGAGTAAGTAAAGAGGATAATAATACGATTAATTTAACGAGAATAATTTAGTTCCAATTTTGCCCCTTTATTTGGTCTATATAACAATTAACGAGAAAGAGAGAGAGAGGCAGCGAGCGGAAGGAGAAAATACGTTAACAATTGATGGCTGCTTCTTCCTTGTTCTACTCCTTCCTCGTGCTCTCGTGGTTGGGCTTGCTCCGCCGTCTCGACGGCGGCGCTGCGTTCGACCCGCATTGGCACCCTGCGACCGCCACTTGGTACGGCAGTCCGGAAGGCGACGGTAGTGACGGTGAGCCCCTCCCCTCGATTCCCTCTGCCAGCTAGCGTTACATATAAATTGCAGAAAGAGTTGTGTGTGCTTTCTCTCTGATAGCTCGCCGGATAGCTAGCTCGCCACCGAGCTCAGCCGGCGGGGGCGATTCCCTCTAATGCCCGTCGGATTGAGATCGGACGGCTAGAGTGGGTCGTTATATACGAGCTCTGTAGAGTTGTGGCCGTTGCCTTGTTCCTGGAACAGGGAAGAGTGCGGGAGTGGAAAATCTCAGTTTGCCGCCCGACAATTTTGTATAATTTGCATTTCATTTCTAGTAGTTTAATATTCCTGAAAGAAAGAGATGAATTCAAATTTATTAAAAAAACTTTAATGGGCAAATTGAAATTTTCCCCGTATGCGCAAACGTTAGTTATAATGATTTAAAGTATTAAAATTAGGGTTGTAAATTAATGGCAGGCGGGGCGTGTGGGTACGGGACGCTGGTCGACGTGCGGCCGCTGCGAGCGCGGGTGGGAGCGGTGAGCCCGGTGCTTTTCAAGGGCGGCGAGGGGTGCGGCGCCTGTTACAAGGTACGCTGCCTCGACGCCGCCATCTGCTCCCTCCGCCCCGTCACAATCATCGTCACCGACGAGTGCCCCGGCGGTTACTGCGCCTCCGGTCACATCCACTTCGACCTCAGCGGCGCCGCCTTCGGCCGGATGGCCGTCTCAGGTGAGGCCGCCCAGCTACGCAACCGCGGCGAGATCTCTGTCGTCTTCCGAAGGTAATCATTATGCACATTTCACAAATTACATCCTCTTCTATGCTATGAAAAGTCGACAATCCTTTGGGTTGATTCTCAATTAGAACAAATATTTAACTGGGAAGAGTTGATTTTTACAGGACTCCATGCAAGTATCCTGGGAAGAACATTACCTTCCATGTAAATGAAGGTTCCACAAACTATTGGCTATCTCTTCTTGTGGAGTTTGAGGATGCTGATGGAGATATTGGATCCATGCAAATCAAACAAGTAAACTTTCCCTTCTCAAATAAATCTCGCTTCTCAATGCTGCACATTGCCTACTCTTTCTTTTTGTGTGCAAATCGGCTTCTTTTCTTCGATATGAAGAGAATAGATACTGTCAGCTTTGATTTGCCTTAAAAACCCAACTTTATTCTTAGCGATCCATCAATGACTGTTCATTAAAGAATCATTTCCTTCTGTAACTATCATATTCTGTCCACATCAGAGCTCTTCATGTTGCTTTAACAAACATTTGGTATTTTACTCATGGATTTAGTCTCGTGCGCTCTTGTTGCTACCTAACATTAATTAAAGTTCTCTTGTTTACTAGCTACCTAATCCTAGAACTCTTTATGGAAGATTAGTCCCTTTTTGGGTTCTTAAAGTAGAGACTTCAAAGTCTTTGTCAAAGACCAAACTGAAATGCCTAAACCCTTCATCATGCCTAAAATCTCGCAGGAAACTCCTGATATATGCGAAGAATATGGCATATCAGTGTATTGATTGATTGGCCATTTAATTCAAAAGGTTAAACTTTTAGTAAAGAACTCAGCTTGTAATATGGATTTCAACAACTAGCAAATCTCGCAGGCAAATTCTGTGGAGTGGCAAGAGATGCAGCACGTGTGGGGAGCAACTTGGTGCATCACTGGGGGGCCTCTGCAGGGCCCCTTCTCGGTAAAGCTCACCACACTGACCTCTCAAAACACCCTCTCAGCAAGAGATGTGATCCCAAGGAACTGGTCTCCCAAGGCCACCTACACTTCTGGTCTCAACTTTTGATGGATGTTTCTTTACCGTATGAGTCGTTGGAGCAAGTTCTAAGTGTGTAAATGTTGTAGCCCTCTCCAAAGGGAAGAGTGAGCGCCTTATCTACCTTTGTGTGCCCATTATAGTTGTAGGATCCCAACATGAAGAAATGGATGGGGTCCAAGAATGAATGCTAAGTGTAATAAATTCTGACAACAATTAAACTGGTTGACTATATAGATTGCAGCTGCGACTCCATTGGCTAAGCAAATTGGGATCACGTGCATGCTGTTAGATTCTTGCCTGTGTTAGGCATGTGAGGAAAGTAGGGGACTGACTTGTGCAGTTTATGTTTTTTTCACAGGCACATGGTCTCTTTTCAAGGGAGGGAGGTAGTCTTGTTTCCCATGGTGATATGGGGACTGGACTGTTTGTTGTGGTTTCGGCTCACGAAATATGATAAATAAAATTTATAAAATGGAGTCGGCGTTCCATTTGAATTCTTAGTGTCAAAAAGTAAAGGGTAGCCGAATATAATTTGAAAATGTATGCACTGACCGTCAATTTGGGTTTAGACACCACCAGACCAAGCTACGTTATTGTGGAAACAATAACTTATCACCAATGCAACGAATTATGATAAAAATTTATTAAAGAAATAATCAAATCAACCAATTCTATTGTTGACAAATTTTATGGATTTGAGCAATCCCAGGCCCAACCAATCCAACTTAGAAGCTTGAAGCGGCAGATCTTATTGCCAAAATATTGTTGGAAAACTGAACACTATCAAGTTCGACTCATAACATCTACACGGTATTGAATGTGTAGTTTGACATGACTTACAAAAATGAGGGAGAAATGGAGAAAAGAACTGAATTATGTTTCCATGAACTCCAACTGTCAACATACGTGCCGATCTCTATTCGATGCTAAATTGATCTCTCTCGATGCTAAACATGAAGTATGAAGTAGAAACTGCTTGGCATCATTCAGTAAAAGATTGGAAAGCAAATTTTTCTACAACAAAGGTAAGCAAAGTTAAAAATCAGCAGAGTAACAGCAAGCTTTTTTGATAAAAAAGAGTAAGCCGTTTCCTCATAACTTTCCGTTTATCTTTCCAAGAAGAGATGCAACCTTGTGATTTTTTATTATCAATAAAAGGTGTCTCTTCTAATTTAAAATTAAACGCTACATTCATCATCTAGGTTATATAGATATGTTCAGCAGTTGGAAGAAAGAGCAACTTTACAACATGAAGTTCTGATTCTACCATATTAATTAGGTTACCTAGCATAACATTCACAAGAATACAGATTAGAGAACAGAGTTTATATATAGATAGGTCTCAATCATAAATATTCAGTTGATCATTTATGCATCCATCTAATTGGTGGAATTGTGATTAACTGTGGCCAAAATGTCACAAGGACCTCAAAATAATGCCAGCATAAGGCATATGCAGTATGTAGCCTGCTTGACTTTATCCATCCATCTAATTGGCCAAACTGTAATTAACTGTCACAGTAATGCCAGCGTTAAGTCATAAAACTGCATTTCTGCCCAGCATTTTTACCTTCCTAATAGAATAAAAGATGATGATTATGCTGCTTTCAGAAGGCTACAGTAGCATTTCTCAAGCAAAGGAGGATAAGGAATTAAAGTACCTTCTCAGCAAAGTAACTAAGTTCTATATTCATGAACACGCATCCATTTCGTAGCAGACCATTTATTTCCTTTAATAACAGCGCATCCACCTGCAACGAGTTCAGTCAGTAGCTGTATGTGTATCACTAAAAAAATAGAAAATATACCATGTAAACTAGATGGATCCAGGGAGGCATCCGGCTTCATACTCCAGAAGAGTAAAGCATCGCCCATCTTTGGTTTAACAGAAAGGCCTTTCTTTGCACATTCCGATAACTCCGGTGAAGAACTTCTGTTGAATTTTGCAGAAGGAAACACAGTTTCGCCACCTTCCTCTACATCAGAACTGATCAAGAAAAATTGCAACATTGAGTTTAAGGTCACAAAAGATGTTACTCTTTGAAAAAAATGACCAGCCTCTTAAAGCAATATAGGATGATTCTTACAGGTACATGAGAAGTGTAGCTATTCGCTGACCGCCATTCTTAGTGTTGAAGTCATCCATGAAGTAATCAAAGTGAGGTTCATATTTCTGACCAACTTCGTAATGGAGAACCTGAAGACCCTCTCCATGCTCTGAATTAAGGAACAAAACCAAATCTTAGCTGTGTAAAAACATCTACAGAATAGACTGAAGAAAAACTGGCACTAGAATAGATGTGTAATTCATCTTTGATAGGAGAATGGTGGGGCATGATGACTGACTCTATTAGTAAGATACATATATATACATAGAGGGTGCAAAGTTCAGCAAATTGAAACTGATGGAAACCTAGAATTCTTCAAGAAATTTACTAGAAGAAAATTGAATGAATGACCCAAAAATTGAAATACATTTAAAAAAAAAAAAATTAAATCAAGCTAAGACTAAAGTTGTGAGTATGTTCAGGAAAGAGTGTGAATTCAGATATACTATGTAACCAGTAAATACACAGATGAAAGCAGAGTCAAGGTGTAAGAAGATACCAAATTGCAATAAATAGTCAAGATAACTAGTAATTTTTGAAGTCTAGTTATAATTCACATAATATGGAGAAATTAAGAGGAGCAAAGGTCTGATATATGTCAGCGTTTGCAGATAGTAACACAGAAAAATAATTTTGTATAAACCAGAATCTAACACATCCTGAAACACTATAAACCAATAGGCATAGTTCTTCAGTTCATATAACATACTAAATACACACCCATCGGTATGAAGGAAAAGTCTGATATTCTTTTCTCAATTGTTCGGATGATTTTGTCTTGTCCTCTTCTAAGAAACATGCCAGCACTTGTCCGCACCCTGGAAGACATTGTTACACTTTAAGATGATTAACTAGCATCCAGGTGATAAAAGAGACAGGGAAATGAAATATAAACCTGCTGTCTTTACTCCGACCTGTAGCACTATCTACAACTGTTGACTTCTGCATGTGAGGCTTTGCTAATTCAATGAGGTACTCACATTCTTTCTGGGACTGATTAGCACATATAAAACAGCTATTGTCACTTATAAAAGACATGAATAACATTAAAAACCATGCAGACGATATACCATGAGTAGGTGACTAGGCAGGACTTGAGAGAAAATAAAGGTCATAGGAACAAATGACAGGATGATAACAATTAAGGAAGTTAACATTTTTTCATCAAAAAAAAAGGAAGCTAAGATTTGTCTCTTGAACCCATGTTATCATATCTTTATGGCGGATGGAGCAATAAGTGTACAGAGCAACTTTATTATGCTCTACTCATGGCAAACTGGTAGAAAAGTAGGCACAATAATGTAAAATGATGAACGGTTGATGTTGCCATTTTAGATATGGATACCGCCACAAAGAAAAAAAATCAAAATAGAAAGGATAAAGAAATAGATTGGGCATGAGATGGAAATGTAGAACTTAGGACTTCAAAGTAATGTAAACTAGATGATTGAAGGACTTAAAAAAAAAGAAGGCCTGAAGCACTCCAGCAAACCTTGAAATCACCCGACTTACAAACATTGAAACTATGAAAAAAACAACCAAGATCTCATTTTTCAAAACATTAGACACTCTCTTCAGAGGACTATCCTACTTCCCATAGTTGTCTGTCGTTAAACAGCCTATTTCTTCACAAGGATTCACAGGCGAGTGCACTGTGACTCATTTGTCGAAAAAATTAGGCAAATTTTTCAGAAGAGAGGCGATTATCGGAGGGAATTTCACCATTATTTAGATCCATAAATGAGGTAGATACATCCCACAGAGTAAACTAGAGAATCAAGAAGAATAAGCCAATTTGAAAGGGAGGAAGCAACATAAACGCATAAAAGAAGAGAATGGGAATCAACCATAAAATTGTGATACACAAATGCCCTGGGTTCCCACGAGATCATCTCCGTCCACTGATCCTCTCCGTGCACCGGCTCATTCTTCCTGCAAAACCCAGAAACACAATCACTAGCGTCGAAGCGGGGACCCACCGGATCCAAGGCGAAAGCCTACAGATCCGATCGATCTGCCTCTAGTAACACCACCATGAAACAAGAGCTCAACGCACGCCTCCCGGATGGATCTTCGAGGACCGTGCTTGGCGGGACCGTCGGATTCAACAGGGAGGGAGAAGATCCCCAGAGCGAGGAGCATGAGGAGGGCCACCGAGACAGTGAGTAGCGCCACCAGAATGAGGGTGAAGGGGGAGGATCTCCGTCCGGGGAGCAGCCGGGAGTGCCGCGGAGGCCTCGCCATTGTCGCCGTCGTCGTGCGCAGCTGCGGCCTGTGAAAAATCGCAGAGCCAGAGAGAGAACGAGGAAAAGTCGGTCAACGTGTCCGATTTTGGCTTTCCGCAAAAATATTAAATCAAAAATACTAAATCCACATATTCTTTTTTCCTTTCCTTTACAAAAATATTTTTAAAATTATATTGGATTATATTTATACTGACTGGATTCTCACTGTCCATCACTAATGAATTTGCAACTCCGTTAATAATTGTTTGATTTCATAAACAAAAGCTTAATTCACAATCAACATCTACAATCGTATACAATTCTATTATACAACTCCAAGCTGGTTTCTACTTGTTTCCTAACTCTTATCATAGAAACAAAGAGACAATAACAAATGGCTTTTCTTTTACATACACAAAACTCTGCACCCCAACTGAAGAAGACATCAAGCAATTTCACTACTTGGCACACCGAGACACTGTAATTAATTAATCACTTCCTCTCACGCCATCTGCTTGAATTATTATTGTTGTGCTGAGATTGCCTGCTGCAAGTACCTGAAGGCTCTCTCGCAGCTCACAAAGCCCATGAACCAAAACTCAAACTCATCATCTGTGACTATCTGAACATACTTGTGCCTTGGCTTCCTTGTGTCCTCGCTTGGTTGTGCTACCTTTATATTTATCAATGGAATCAAAACCTGCAGCACAAGAACATTGTTAAACCACCACGCAGATGAATTAAAGCGTTGCGAGAGAAGTTTAGGATTTTGATAAATAACCTTGTATGGCACCTTCACCAGGTCTCCTTTAGGAGAACTTAGCTTGAGCGACTGGTCGCTGCGGAATGCAATCTTCTCATCGGAGATGAAGAGCATCCCTGCGATGGGACCTGCGGTGGTGGATAAATAGCACTGGAAGGCTTTCAGTAGCTTCTCGCCTTCGCCCACCGCAAAAGCCTGTCGGAAGTCACTCTCGAGGCCGCCGGCTTGGAGAATCCTTGTTCCCATGCTCAACTTGCCCTTCATGGTTTCAGAGATCTTAGGGCCCAAGGTCACTGCATCCAAAGCATTGTAGACTAATTTTATTCAATGTGTCATAAAACTAATTCCTTGTGTCTCCAAGATATGGTAACATAATATACCATGCCCTCTCAGGCCTTGTGCTTTTTCTCCAGCCTTGCTTATCCAGTCAACGATTGAATCCTTTTCTGCAATCAGAAATGAACGAGAAATATGAGTTAGAAAACAGCACAGCATACGAAGATGTATAGAACTGAGATCAAACTACAGCACAATCATTACTTTGTTTGGAGTGGGAAGAATTGGATCTGAGGAACTGGTCAGCTGGCTCAGAATCAGAAGCATGGATTAGGTGGTCTTGGATTACAGGAAACCCAATTACTTGATCATGGCTTAGGCTGTCCATACTGGAAGAAGTCTTGAGGTTTCTTTGTTGCTCTCTGGATTGCCCTTTGCCACAACTAAGGCTGCCCCCTTTTATAAGGTGGTAGTAGCAGTGGAAGTTGGAAAAGAGCAGAATTATTGTGGGTTTCAGAATCAGCAATTTATCTTGGAATTATCATTATCTCATCAAGATTAAGACTACTGTATTTTGTGGGTGGTCCAAAGCTAATCTTTGCGAGATACTTTCCACGGAAAACTGGCATCAGATACACTTGGATACTGTTTACCGAAATGTTCCATGATGAAGGATTAGTTGGCAAAAAATTGACTTTGGATCATGTGTGTAAATCTAACACCATGGGAATGCTTCTTTTCTTTTCGTGGTTTTAAAGGCTCTGCGTGACTTATTCGGTTGGCTTATGCAGCGATGAGTCAGAAACCTCTCGTTCGTAATCAATCAGTAATCAAGTCATTAAATGAAACTTGAGGAAACAGTGTGATCCGCGGTGGAGTCAGCGTCCCATCACACGCATAACTGAGTCAGCATGTCGTTGCACCATTAATGAGCAAGGGCAGGTACGGGCGAAGTTCATTCGCACAGATAACTGTCTTTGTCCAATACAATCTCATTTCTGATGACATCTGTCTGAAAAAAAATGAATGAAAATGAATGGATAAAAAGTAAATACCGGATTCTAACGTGTACGTGGAAGTTTAATTAGTTTTACATTGATAATTTTATGGTATGATGATTGATTTTTAATTAATCATAACTTGGTGCTGTCAAGCTGTATGGGTGAGAGATTTTCATATGCATGCGCCTGCAGAGGTGCAGATCCAGGATTGTATTAAACTCAATTGACTTATGTACGAATGTAACTTGCATAAGTCCAATATCTCAGGACAAAAATTATCTAAACAAATCAACTAATATTTTACCATAAGTATCACTTTTTCCTACATGCTCGAGTGTATAACAAACGTATTAATGATTGACCTAAACACGGATCCGTAATCAACCTAGTGATGACGATGTCAGTTGTTGGTGTTACGACTCGGAGGGGCGGAGACAATAATTAACCTTTATTCGGCCATTAATGGGTAGGTTTAACGTTGTCACGATCCGGAGCTTTATATAATCAAGGAGACTCCTACCTCGAGGAGAAAAGAGACAAGTAATATTTCGTCCAACTTCTTCCTCCATCACTCAATCGAGCAGTCTACTCGGCCTCGTGGTACATTCTTGTTCTTTACTACCTTTAGACTCCTCAACGAAGGGAGAGGAAAAGCAAGGAGAAAGGAGGAAGTGAAGGGGGGAGAGTGGGGAGACAAGTCAAATCCAAATTGGATTGAGACAAATCTATGCCTTGCTCTGAAATTGCCCTTCTTTTGCTGTCGTTTCTCAACTAAGGCAACTCTATGGTAAACACTGGATTCTTCTCCCATTTCGCGTCTCTATGGCGACCTTCCTGATGGTGCTCAGTGGAAGTAGGGGGAGAAAGCTCGCCCATGTCAGGACTTGAAGGCCTCAAGGAGGGCTGTTGACCTAGACTGTACTATCTTTCCCATTTTAGTGAGGCCTGAGGGTACCTGATCATGAACGGAGATCCCATTGCCTGTGGCAGATGAGGAGGTTGGAGATGTTGATACCTCGGATTAGGCACCTGAACATTCTTTCTCAAGGGATACTGACAAAGTTTAAATTGACTTTTAGTATAATTCTGAAATATCTATAGAAGTATATCACAGTAAAAATTATTTAACATTAATAATAATTAAAAATAATAATCAATGCGTGCTTATGTGTGCTAAGTAAGGAGGACCTCACGCATAGGCATAGCGCGATACGTTACGCCGGATCGGAAACAACACCAATGCATGGGATTTAAAAGATCAATTTATTTTTCAAATAAAATTCGTTACAATGATCGTCGTGAATAAAGAAAGATTAATTGCTTCTTGAATTTCTCCAGTAGTGCTACCTCTGTTCATCATCTGCTCATTGCAGTTAGCATGAGCTTGGGAAGCAAACAATGGCATCGCGTACATTTGGACAGCATGCAGGTGTAGCGGTGTGGTGAAGGGCAGCCCAATTCAAGATAAGAACAGGCACCGGGAAAGCGGTTTTGGCCGCCTCTATTTTGGAGTCTACCGTAGCTTCATCGACGTGCCATGCCTCTGACTCATCTCCCTCGCACGCGTCGCTTCCCCTCTCCTCCACTTCCCTCCTTTAACCTCCCCTCGCCTCACCGTCCATGAGCATGCAGAAGCCTCCTTCAGTACTGCAACAGCCGGCCAGAAGAGCAACTCAGCAACAGCGTTGATTCTCTGATCAAAAGGGCCGCAGCCATGCAGCCTCGCAGGTTCTCCTTAGGCCGCACCGAGGACGCCGTTCACCCAGACACCATGCGCGCCGCCCTCTCCGAGTTCATCGCCACCGCCCTCTTCGTCTTCGCCGCCGAGGGCTCCATTCTCTCCCTCGGTACTGAGCAAAACATCACTCTGCTCAAGCTTTTGGTAAGATTAATAGGAAACTAACAATAGCAGTTACGTTGCAGGGAAGCTGTACGAGGACGCGTGCACCCCTGGCGGGCTGGTGGTGTTGGCCACCGCCCACGCGTTTGCTCTGGCCGTGGCAGTGTCCGTCGCCTACAACGTATCCGGAGGCCACGTAAACCCGGCCGTCACGCTCGGCGCTCTCGTCGGCGGCCGGATTTCCCTCATCCGAGCAGTGTTTTATTGGGTGGCCCAGCTCCTCGGCGCCGTCGTCGCCACTCTACTCCTCCGCCTCGCAACCGGCGGCATGGTAATATATACACCACAAATTCACCTCGTCCGCGATTTGATCACGCAGTAAACTAATCAGACTAGCAATACCCAGAGGCCGGTGGGGTTTTCCTTGGCGTCGGGCGTCAGCGACTGGCACGCGGTGCTCCTGGAGATCGTGATGACCTTCGGGTTGGTGTACACCGTGTACGCGACTGCGATCGACCCCAAGAGGGGGGACCTCGGGACCATCGCGCCGCTGGCCATCGGGTTCATACTAGGAGCCAACATTCTGGCGGGCGGGCCGTTCGACGGAGCAGCCATGAATCCGGCGCGGGCGTTCGGACCAGCGCTGGTCGGATGGAGGTGGAAGAGCCATTGGGTGTACTGGGTGGGCCCGTCCGTAGGAGCGGCGTTGGCGGGGCTGGTTTACGAATTCCTAGTGATCCCGTCGGAGGCGCCTCGCTCTCACCAACCTCTCGCACCCGAAGACTACTAGCTCTTGCTCTGCTCTCGCTCTAGCTTACGCTACTGTTGTAGAGTGGATTGTAGGAACTTCGCATCTCAGTATTTGTTGTCTCGAGCTTGTATTGTAATAAGTGGCACCTGATCTATTCGTAGAGTAATCTTGCCGTCGGCCATCTTAATATTCATGAAGCTAGAAGAAATAATTTGTAGAAAAATTATAGATTCAGCGAATGTTTAATTCATTCAGCAGCCAACATAATTTAATTCATCGAGAATGCCAAAAAAGTTGAGAGCCTCCACTCTATAGAGGTCTACCCCACTAGAAGATCAACATCAAATGTTAGTGTCCAGAGCTCCCTTCAGTACGTGTAGCCCTTCTAAAGAAATACTCCTACGAACTCGGGTCCTTGGGATTTCGATGCTAGGGGGAGGATCTGAAGAAAAGCAAACAACCACAACAGTCAAGTTGTCGCAGGTGTTGCGCTTCAATGCTTCTCGCACCAGCTCTCGAGAACATTTCTCTGGATCATTGTGTTGCATAAGTTCCTTCCGGGTTATGGTCACCGCGCATTGGCTGCTCATGACATCCCAAAGGCCATCGCAACCCATTATCAAAAATTCGTCTTCTTTCGTTAAGATTGTCTCCTGTAACTCTGGTTCAGCTATAAGCGGATTGGAAGAACCTTTAGGGCCCTTCATGTGCCAGTCACCAAGAGCCCTGGCTACAGATAGTTGGCCATTGAGATAGCCGTCAAAAACACTGCCTCCTAGCTTTTCAATTCTAAGTTGTTCAGTTTTGCAGTTAGGTTTATGGTCTCTCGAAAGCTCAATAGCTCGACCATGCTTCCCTAAGACAGCCCGACAATCACCTGCGTTAGCAATTAGCAGTGACCTGCAAAGGGCATAAATATGAGGGTAATAACATATCGACAACCTGTTGAGGAAGACAAAGTATACACTTGAGTGACATCGATCATCATAAAGCAATCCTGAAAACTCATGCGAACAAGACATCATTAGGATGTGGATTAGAAATACCTTCCGAAAATTAGAGCAGTAAGTGCTGTAGTTCCGGATGACCGATCCAGTGAAGGGGAGTCGGCCAAAGCAAGATCAGCTTTCAGAAATGCACTCTTTAATGCCTTATCAACATTGACAGGGAAATCCTTGTCGTCAATTATGTACTTGAGGATATTATTTTTCACAAAATAAGCTGCATCAGATCCTCCATGTCCGTCAAAAACCTGCAATTACTAACTGCTTTATCTCAGTATCTGACAACAGAATTCAACTGAAACAAAGATACAAAGTATAAGATGGAAGGAGCAATAAATGGCATTAACCATGTAGGCAACGAGCACACTGATCTTGAAAAGAAGCCTACGAATGCATGAATCCAACTATAGATAACAGAAACTCACTCCATAAAAAGCACCAGGAGATGGGAATTTGACAGAAGCTCCAAAATGACTGACTAAATTATCAATGCAGATATGCTCGTCCTCCATTCTCGACTTTGGCCCAATCTCCGAGCAACTGCCTGACCTGAACACAGGTAAGAAAGCAGTCTTACCTTGCTCAGGAGATATCAAAGCAAGAGTCCCCAAATCAAAGCCCTATAAAAGTTAGGAAGTTGGAGCGCCAGAATATCAATTATATGTGCGGATTCTTACACTGCCATAAATTAAGTTTAAAGGAAGAAACAGTAGTTTTGCAGAACGGACCAGGCGGGCAGTGCTTGCGGAATGACGAATTACTGAAAGGTGTCTAGGGGGCTTTTGAACTCTCGCACCCTTAGAGATCTTTGATGACTCTGAATCTCCCTTGTCACCGCCTAGCGAAGATCCATTGTCGTTGCTTCTGAGATTTCTATCCAACATCGTCAATGGCGGAGAGACTTCCGTGCCCGGTGCCATAATCCTTCGCAGATCATGTGATTCCAAGAAACTTCCAACTAGAACCAATGTAATCCTCGGCAAGATATAGCTCATACAAAGTTGCCCAATTCCAGATGTCAACCCCAACGAATTGAAATGTTAATCTGACGTAGAACAGATCAGCTCTAAATCTCAACTGAGAATAAAACTAGACAATTGGAAAATCAAAGATACCAATTATAAACAAGATCCAGTAGGACTTCCGAACTCAAACCAAAATCTGCAACACATATGCTTCATTTTTTAGGGAAAAATGATACAAACCTGAACTCTGACACTACATTGCTCTACACTTGCATGAAACTCAACCAAAACTCACCAAGTCTGTAGCTTTAGTAACAGAGATACAACTGATGTAGAGATCGAAGCAGGAAAACCAAGCCATTCCACAATAATCACCACGATTTATGAAATCTGAAAGGACACCTGAAATCAATCTACGAAGAGGTGCTCCAGCGGCTTTCCCATCGTCTGGCGCAGCAGAGGTCGCTCCTGCCTTCTGTGTTCCTTGTCGAGCTCCACGAATTTTCCATTGGAGGTGGAGAAATAGACGAGAGCGATTAAGGAAGAAAACGACGGCAGCGGCGGGACTTTATTAGCGGAAGCGTGGGACCGGCGACCGCAGGTCGCCCTCTTGCCCCTTTCTTAATGGGGGAAGGCGAAAGGCCAGGACGATGGACACGTGTCGTGGCGCCGTGGCCCGAATTGGGTCGAATAAGATGGTAGTTTGAGGCATCAAAGCGGACGCCGTGAGCCGTCCGATTGGATCCTGGTCGTGGAAGATGTATAGCTGTCGTTGTGCCAGCTATGGTTGAGGTAGTTTGATTAATTTGACGGTCGTCTTCATTTAAAGATTGAGTCGGCTAACGTGGCAGTCTTTGGTTGGAATAGGGAACGATTTAAAGATTTGAGAATAGTTTGAACAATCAACTGCAACATTCCTTAGGCATCCTTTATACGATCAAAATTAGTATTTAATTTTTATAAAAAACATAATGTCATTAGCCTAACAAATCTTCCTGATAGTAAAAGATGAAATTCGTATGTTAATTTATACAATTAACTTCATGGTCATCTGTTAGAAAATAAATCAGAAAATTATAATTAAACATACGAAAAGGACATTTTTCTAGAATGACAAATCTATTTGCATCTTGAATTTGGAAGAAATTGGAGCAATAAAATTCGTTGAAAATTCAAAAATGAATGAACATATTTAAAAGAGTATATAAAATAAGACCTTCAAACAATTTCTTGTATGATCGTACAACTCATCTGGATCATAAGAAAATATCCTATGAATTCACTATCATTTACACCATTTTCTAAGCAACCTAATTTGATTAAGTTGCCAAAGAAAATATTATTATATCATTAATACTTATTTTTGGTAAAAAGTGAAACGTCACCTTATGACTTTCCAGAGTGACCACGTATTTCTTGAAAGGGCATAAATTCTAAAGAGTTTCGTTCACCACCACCAACAATAATAATATAGGTAAGGATGAGGTAATAAGCGGGATATTTTACACTTACTCGGTGATCCTGCATCAAAACCTTAGGAGGATGATTACTAGTGAACTGCAGATGTGTTGATTATTGCCCCTGGAACTGCAAGGAGCGTGAGATAGAGCAGAGAAATTACCGTCATCTGGAGCACCTGAAGATAAACAAAGGTATAAGAGGAGGGTTAGAATGGAGTTGGGGTTGCATTAGCTTTATCACTTCGACATGTTGGTGCGGGTAGCATCAAACGATCGAACCTGTATTTTGATAATGACAAAGAGTTCAAAGTTAAGTTGTCTTATGATTTGACAAATGTTGAACCAAGTGTGCAGAAAAGTCCTAAGTGTACATAGGAAAAAGTCCTAGTGATTCTAGGCAGGTAGAAAACCTTAAGAGGTGGTAACCCTAGGTCATAGGGGTGGTAACCCTAGGTCCTAGGGGTGATAACCCTAGGTGGAATGTCTTGGCGAGTCGAGTACTTTGGGCGAAACCCTAGAGTCGGGGATTCTAGGTGAAAATCTTGATGGTCGCAAACCAGGTGGAAGACTAGGCGGGCCGAGGATTGGACATTGAGCGGAAAAGTCCTAAAGACTCGAATGTTGAGCAAAAGTCCAGTCGGTCTGGAGGACCGGTCTGACAAAAAGTAAACTCTCCTAAAAGGAGTAAGCGAGAACGCGTTCCCCAACGAGGGAACAGTATGCATCGATTCGACTTAGAGTTTCAGCGAAACTCAAAGTCAGAACAAGATAGTCCAAAGATTGTAAAAATAAATTATTATTTCATATTTTATTGTGCTAACTCTATTTTACAAGGTATGTTTGGTATTTTGAACTAACGTATCTTGCAAGGAGCGAAAAAGACTTAAAATGCTTGGATGAATAGTATCCGAGGCGCCTCGGGACTGTTGGAGGCGCCTCAGGTGCTTAGGCGAAGGCTCCGCTCAGCAAGGTTTGAAGGTGCCTTCAAGGAGCTTGAAGGCGCCTTGGATGCTGGGTGGAAAGCGCCTTCCATGGAGCTTAAATGCACCTTTGGAGAGATAGAGTTCGCAGAAAGCGGACTTTATCGGTGACCGAAGCTAAGGGGATAAAGCCTTAGCTGAAGGCGCCTTCCATGGAGGTTGAAGGCGCCTTCAATGGCCTATATAAGGTGGGTTCAGGCAGATGCCTAAAAAGACTCACTCTTGTGATCATTCTACGGTGTGCTACTAAAAAAAACGATCATACGACTCTGTGACTCGACTCCGGCAACCGAGCAACGTGACTCCGACGACCGAATGTACTACCTTCCAAATCCTCTAAAGTCATCGGTATACTTAATTGTTGCACTTAGTTTAATACTTTAATTGTAATACATCCTTGTACTTATCTCCGAATATATAGTGATTGCCTAACGAAAGCGATCGACGATCGCGGGCCTTGGAGTAGGAGTCGTATAGGCTCCGAATCAAGTAAAAGAAAGGTGTTAGCGATTGCTTTGTTTTATTTCTTATTTCTGCTGTGTTTCACTTGAACGATTTTTAACAAGTGTGAAAAAGCCACGAGCGCTATTCACCCCCTCTAACGCATCTCGATCCTACAATTAATATCAGAGTAGGGCCGTTCAGAATCGGTACAACTATCGTTCGAGCATTTTTTCGTAGCTTCTTCGTTCGTTTTCCCCCCTTTCATTTTTTTCCCTCCAATTTTTTTTTTAAAAAAATCCATTCTCAAAGTTTCACCATTAGTTAGAATTGGTAAAATATCTCATTTAACAAAATTTGTCACAATATATTTTAATATTATTTTATTATTTTTTCTCAAAATTCATAAAATATTCTTATTTAATTTTATCTTCTTCAGCACTACTAATTCAAGACTAAGTCTTGGAACAAGTTTTATCATTTTTGTCTTTACAAGAGTCTTTTACTAAATGACCTACCAAGAAGGCTACAAGATAGCCCGTTCATCTCTTTTCTCAGGCGAGGATTTTAGCTTCTGGAAGAGTCAAATGGAGTGCCACCTCGTTACGCAAGTCGAGATGTGGATAATCATCCAAACATGCCTCATGCTCCCTCTTGACGGCACTGAAAAACTAGTATCATGCGAGAACTGGGACACAAATTTGATGAAGAAGATAAAGGCAGATGCCAAAGCGACATGGGCTCTCTAATGTTGCTTAACAAAAGAAGAGTTGAACCGAGTAGGCCCATTCTCAAGCGCTAAAGACTTGTGGGAGAAACTAATCGAGTTGCACAAAGTGACCTTTGATACTAAGGTAAGTAAAAGAGATATTATTTTAAATAAATTATATAACATAAAAATATAGGATGGTGAATCAGTGAGTCAACTGCACGCACACATCCAAGATCTTCTAAACGACCTCCACGCAATCGGACAAAAGGTGGAGAATCGTGATGTCATCAGGTATGCGCTCAATGCATTTCCGAGGAACACGTTGTGGGCATCCATGGTAGATGCTTACAAAGTTTCCAAGGATCCATCCTTAATAAAATTAGACGAATTATTTTCAGAATTCCAATTGCATGAACAGACTAATACACCCTCGGCCGAGAAAAGTATTGCTCTTGTTACAAGTATAAATAGAACAAAGGGACCACAAGTCAAGCGCTGAACCAAACCCGAACCTGAAGACGAGTTAGACTTAGAGGACGACGACGAGATCACCACTGAACTCGTCAACCTTGTACGAAAATTGTACAAGAAAAAGAAGGGCTTCACAAAATGGGAAATCAAAAAGGTGATTCAGTCAAAGACGACGCAACCAAGCCCAAGCTCCAAAATGAAGTTTGAAGTCACCTGCTATGGCTGCAACAAGAAGGAACACATCAAGGTGAATTGTCTAAATCAGAAGGAAGTGAAAAAGCAATGAAGATAGAAGGCACTATAAGAAACATGGGATGAATAATCATCAAAAGACTCCGATGAAGATGCCAAACAAACAAGTTTTCTCGTACTTCCGACCCAAGAGCAAGTCGTCAAATCCGAGTCCAAGATAGAATCGGAAGCTGAGTCCAAGCGAAGCCACGGATCTATATCCGGTTCAGAAGGTTCCCAAACCAAAGTAAGTATCTTTTTAATTAGATCGCATAACTTGATTTCTTACCTATCAAGAAAATTAGCTAAGTCCAACCTCCAGGTCAAGTCGATCCAAGAGGAGGTCAAAACTCTCAAGGAAGTGACTATCCCAAGCTCCTTGACAGAATCGGTTCAGACTGAAACTTTAACTCAAGTCCAAAAACTTGAGAAAGAAAATTTCAATATGAAAAGTCAAGTAAAAGAACTGAAGGATACATTGGAATGGTTCACTTTGAGTTCCAAAAATCTTGATCTGATTCATGGAAAATAAAGAGTCGTATACAATCGATCCGAACTTGGATTCAAGGCTAAACATAAATTTAAACCCTATTTATCACTTGCGAATCGAACAAATAGGAGAATAGTCCAAGCATGGGTCCCCAAGTCTAATTTGATTAATCAAGTTGGACTTGGTCAATATTGGATCTCCAAGGATTAAATCCATTACCTTGTTAGGCCCTATCAAGGCTATGATCCAGGGGGGAGCTAATAGAAAAACTATATTCATTAGATAAACTTGCTTGATGTATGTTTTTTTTTCTTTTTATTATTCATGCTTAGATTAGGGTAGATAAGGACTTAAGCTTGATTCACACTTGAGTAGTTAGACTAGGATTTTCAGAAAGGAAATTAAATATTTAATTTCTTTAAAAGACTTTGTCTAGAAGTGGTGGATGATCTCATACCTAAAAAGGCCTAGTGCCTCGCCACAGTCTTGAAGCCAATTATTGTAATGAATATTAATTAACTAATTGTTAAACCTTAGTCTAACTCAAATGTGAATAAATCCTTAGATTTTAATCTAAAGTAAAGATAAAATTAACCATTTCACAAAACAAGTAAGGCTCTCTAATTGATAATCTAGAAAAAGGGTGAGATGGATCTAGGTTTAAATTAGTTGACAACTTAATTAAACTTAATTTAAATTTACTTAATTAATCTTACGTAATTAAAACAAACTTTAAATTAAAATTAAACTGACTTAAAATTAAATTAAAATTAAACTGACTTAAAATTAAACTAAAATTAAACTAACTTAAAAATTAAATTAAAATTAAACAGACTTAAAATTAAACTAACTTAAATATTAAATTAAAATTAAATTGACTTAAAAATTAAATTAAAATTAAACAGGCTTAAAATTAAACTAACTTAAATATTAAATTAAAATTAAATTGACTTAAAATTAAACTAACTTAAAAATTAAATTAAAATTAAACTAACTTAAAATTAAATTAAAATTAAACTAACTTGAACTTAAATTTACATCTAAAGTAATTTAAACTTAACTAAAATTAAGTTAAACTTAAACTTACTTAAATTTAATTTAAACCAAATTCAAATCAAATCAACTTAAGATAAAAAAAATTAACCATCTCACAATTACCCATAGGTATAACATAATTGACAATCTAAAATGGGTGAGATGGAAAATTAAAGAGCTGAATTCAATCAAACTATCTTTTAATCTGTCAAAATTGGATCCAAATCAAATACTTTATGTGTAGGAACATAATGATTTGAACTAATGTATGTTGAATAGTTGATGCTCTAGACATATGACTGAAGATAGATTGAAGTTTACTAAACTAAAACTCAAGAACTTAGGATCAATTGCATTCGATAACGACGGAAAACTTAAGGTAATTAGAACAGGTAATATCGAACTAAGTTCTGATTTTATTATTTGAAAAGTCCTATTAGTTGATAAATTTAACTTTAACTTACTTAGTATATGTCAACTATGTGACTCTAATTATTTAGTTACCTTTTCCAGTTTTGAGTGTATAATTAGAAATGTTGAATACCTAGAAATTACATTTAAGGGAATTAGAAAAAATAATGTTTACACAATGACTTACCAACCTCCTCACTAAAGAGTCTACTGACACAATAAGAGGAAACTAAGTTGTGGCATAGAAGACAGGGTCACACTCATATCAGACTCATTTAAAAAATAAGTCAAAATGACTTAGTTAGAGGTTTATCCAAATTAAAAAAACTTATAAAATTCAATTTGTAATATTGTCAATAAGGTAAACAAACTAAGTCAACCCACAAACCAACAAACTTAAATCGAACCAATTCAATACTTGAGCTCTTACATTTAGACCTATTTGATTCACACAGAGCCAAATCACTAAGCAGAGACCAATACTGCTTAGTTATAATTGATGATTACTCAAGATTTATTTGGGTAAAATTTCAAAAAAATCAAAGATGAAACTTTTGAAATCTTTAATAATTTTATAAATTAATAGAAAATGAAAAAAATACCAAAATTAAAAGAATCAGAAGTGATCATGGAGGAGAATTCGGAAATCATAAATTTACTAAATTTTGTAAAATTAATGAATATGATCATAAGTTTTCATGCCCTAGAACTCCCCAATAAAATGGACTAGTAGAACGAAAAAATAGAACGTTAGAAGCTGCTAAAACCATGTTAAATGAATATCGTCTTAGTAACCAATTTTGGGCTGAAGCAATAAACACAGCATGTTATGTTCAAAACAGAATATTAATTAATATTTTTTTTCAATAAAACCCCTTATAAAATATATTATAGCAAAATACCCAATCTAAATTATCTAAAAGTGTTTGAATGTAAAGTACACATATTAAACACTAAAGACTATTTAGGTAAATTTATATCAAAATTTACAACTGACATATTTTTAAGACACTCCACAACTAGTAGAGCCTATAGAGTCTATAATAAAAATACCAAAAAAATTGAAGAAACAACCAATGTAATTTTTGATGAAGGAAATAACTCACCATATTTAATCAATGAAAGTAATCATTAAAGTATATAAAAAAATAGATGATGAAAAAGATAATCAATTTAGACCTAAACCTAGTGAATTAGAAGAACCAAGTGTTGACCCTAATACAAGACCATCTAGGATAAGATCTAATCACCCAGCTGACCAAATTTTGGGTGACTCAACCCTAGGAGTACGAACTAGATCATCATATAGAAACCTAAGCCAAATAGCCTTTATTTCTAAAATTGAACCCAAAACTATAGAAGAAGCCCTACCTGACTGGATAATTGCAATGCAAGAGGAACTAGCTCAATTTGAAAGAAACCAAGTCTGGGAACTTGTACCTAAACCCACAAATAAATCTATAATTGAAACTAAGTGGGTATTCAGAAATAAACTAGATGATAAAAGTGAAATAGTAAGAAATAAGGCTAGACTAGTAGCTAAGGGGTTTAGCCAAATAGAAGGATTAGATTATGACGAAACCTATGCACCTGTGGCTAGACTTGAATCTATCAGGATGTTGCTAGCCTATACAACATATAAAGGATTCAAGTTATACCAAATGAATGTAAAATCCACATTCTTAAATGGATTCATCAAAGAAGAAGTTTATGTAAATCAACCCCTAGGATTTTAAGACTTAGACCACCCAACTATGTCTTTAGGTTAAAGAAAGTCCTATATGGACTAAAACAAGCACCTAGGGCTTGGTATGAACGTCAATCAACATACCTAATATCTAAGAGATTTAACCAAGGCCAAATAGATCAAATCCTATTTGTTAAAACCTTAGACAAAGATATTTTCATAGCTTAAATTTATGTAGATGACATCATCTTTGGCTCAACAAATACTAAATTCCTAAAAGAATTTACTAAGTAATAGAAAATGAATTTAAAATGAGTCTAGTAGGAAAACTTAATTTTTTCTTATAGGTTTACAGATAAAACAAACAAAAGAAGAAATTTATATTTTTCAAACCAAATACGCTAAGGAATTAATTAAAAAATTTGGAATAGAAAATTCTAAAAATATAAATACCCTAAAGACAACTAATATTAAAATTGACTTTGACTTAGAAGGAAAACCTGTAGATTTGAAATATTATTGGAGTGCAATAGGAAGTTTATTATACTTAGCTGTAAGTCAACCTGATATTTTATTTGCAATAGGTATATGTGCTAGGTACCAATCGTGTGCAAAAGAATCACACTTAACCAATATAAAAAGAATACTTAAATACATTAAGGGAACCCTAAATGTAGGACTTTGGTACCCTAGGACTAACACATTTGACCTAGTTGGGTATTCTGACTCAGACTATGTTGGGTGCAAACTAGAAAGAACAAGTACAAGTGACAGCTTCCAACTTCTAGGTCAGTGCCTAGTAAGTTGGTCTAGCAGAAAGCAACACTGTGTTGCCCCTTATCCACTACTGAAGCAAAATACATAGTCATGGGGGAATGTGCATCTCAACTATTATGGATGATGCATACTTTAAAAGATTATCAACTAGAATATAAAAATACAAAAATCTTAATTGATAACATAAATTCAATAAATTTAACCAAAAATCCAATACGCTACTCAAGGACTAAACACATAGAAGTTAAGCATCACTTTGTATGAGATCATGTAGCTAGGGGTGATATTGTACTTGACTATGTTGAGTTTAAATTAAACCTAACAGATATTTTTCATAAAACCCTTATCTGAACTTGAGTTCAGTATACTTAGAAGACAATTAGGTATGTGCATAATAGAATAGATTTTAATTTTTTTTGAAAATTACTCCTTTTATTAAGTTTTTTCAAAATTATATTTTAAAATTTTAGGATTTTTTTTTTCAAAACTCCTAGTTTTACTAGTATTTCCAAAGTTTGGAAATAGTTTAGGACTCCCCCCTAGAAAACATGTATCCATAGATTTTAGCCAGAGAATCTCACAAGAACACTATAATTATCTTGCTTGTGTATGAAAAATACTTAGAATAGTGTGAGATGTATAGGGTACTGCCTAGAGTTCAGAATGCTTATGTCTGTATATCGACATAAGTCTGGGCAATAAACACCAAAATTAAATTAATCAAGTTCTGGAACACCTACTTAACTTAACTAACCAAGTGAAAGCTACTACCTCATGACAAACAGCTAGTAGCTAAAGGTTAGATATTTTGTTAGGAAAGGAGAAAGTTTATGTTGAAGTATTTTTTTAACTTTAAACACTCATGCTTGGACTCTAGGACACTAATTTTTTTTTACCATTAATCTAGGGGGAGTGAAAATTTAAAATTTAAAAAATAAAGTTTTTTTTTTAAATTTAAACTCTTTTCTTTGAAAAGTTAAAGTTTTTTTTAAAGTTTAACTCTTTTCTTTGAAAAATTATTTTTTTTTAAAAAAAAGGTTAAACTCTTTTCTTTGAAAAGTTAAAGTTTTTTAATTTCAAAATTATTTCTCTTCTCTTTGAAAAGTAGAAGTTGTTTAACTTTTAAAGTTAAATCTCCTTTTTGAAAAGTTAAAGTTTTTTAATTTAAAAATTATTTCTCTCTTCTTTGAAAACTTCAAACTAAGCTACTCCATCTTTTTAAAGCCAACTAAGCTTTTATCAAAAATTTTTTAAGCTAAGAGTTATAAAGATTAATATAGACTAAGTGTTTTATTCTTCAAAACTCAGTGCTTTTCAAAACTTTCAAAATCTTAATATGTTTAAAAGTATTTTCAACTCTCTTGAAAGTATTTTTGATATATGTCAAAGGGAGAGAGAAGCTAAAGTTAAGAAAAAAAGGTGGGAGAGAAGCTAAAGTTAAGAAAAAAGGAGAAACTTAAGGAGGAGCTAACAAACAAAATTAACTTGTTCTAGATTCTACATTTTTATTCATACTTATTGCTATATATTTTACTTAACTTTAAATTGTGTTGCCATAACCAAAAAGGGGGAGATTGTTGGTGCGGATAGCATCAGACGATCGAACCTATATTTTGATAATGACAAAGAGTTCAAAGTTAAGTTATCTTGTGATCTAACAAGTGTTGAACTAAGTGTGTAGGAAAGTCCTAAGTGTACTTAGAAAAAAGTCTTAGTGATTCTAGGTAGGTGGAAAACCCTAGAGGATGGTAACCTTAGGTCTTAGGGTATGGTAACCCTAGGTGGAAAATCTTAGCGGGTCAAACACTTTGGGCGAAACCCTAGAGTCGGGGACTCTAGGTGAAAATCCTGGTGGTCGCGAACCAGATGGAAGACTAGACGGGCAGTGGTAAAGTCCTGAAAACTCAGACACTGTGCAAAAGTCTAGTTGGTCTAGAAGACTGGTTTGACAAAAGGTAAACTCTCTTGAGAGGAGTAGGTAAGGACGAGTTCCCTAATGAGGGAATAGTAGACGTTGGTTCGACCTAGAGTTTCAGCAAAACTCAAAGTCAGAACCGGACAGTTCGGAGACTGTCAAAATAAATTATTATTTCATATTTTATTGTGCTAGCTCTATTTTACAAGGTATGTTTGGTATTTTGGACTAACGTATCTTGCAGGAAGTGAAAAGGACTTAAAACGCTTGGATGAACAGTGTCCAAGACACCTCTGGGGTTATTGGAGGCGCCTCGGGTGCTTTAGGTGAAGGCTCCGCTCAGCAAGGCGCAAAGGCTCCTTCAAGCTCCTTGAAGGTGCCTTGGATGCTGAGTGGAAGGCACCTTCAAGGAGCTTGAAGGCGCCTTCAGAGAGATAGAGTTCACAGAAAGCAGACCTTATCGGTGACCGAAGCTACGGGGATAAAGCCTTAGCTGGAGGTGTCTTCATGGAGGTTGAAGGCACCTTCAACGTCCTATATAAGGTTGGTTCGAGCAGATGCCTAAAAAGACTCTTGTGATCATTCTAAGGCGTGCTACTAAAAAAAATGATCCTATGACTCTATGACTTGACTCAGGCAACCAAGCAATGCGACTCTGACGACAGAAAGTACTACCTTCTAGATCCATAAAAGTTGTCGGTATACTTAATTGTTGCACTTAGTTTAATACTTTCATTGTAATACATCCTTGTACTTATCTCTGAATATATAGTGATTGCCCAATGAAAGCGATCGACGATCGCAGACCTTGGTGTAGGAGTCGTCACAGGCTCTGAACCAAGTAAAAGAAAGGTGTTAGCGATTGCTTTGTTTTATTTCATATTTCTGCTGCGTTTCACTCGAACGATTTTTAACAAGCGTGACAAAGTTACGAGCGCTATTCACCCCCCTCTAGTTCATCTCGATCCTACACGACGCTCAAGTCAAATACGACGAGAAGGTGAAGAGCTAGCTAGGAAAGATGAATAGTAGTATCTTAGATTCCCAAAAAGATATTATACCTCCTTCCACGCTAATGAGTTTCCCCAACTCTGTCTTCCATGCGTGTTAATGGTGCATAATGTCTTACTTAACTCTTTGTCTTCCATGTGTATTAATGGTGCATAATGTTAGTATTTCAAAGTAGTTTTGGTGTGATCAACCAAGTTAGGTTAGGTCCTGTTGGTATTTAACCCCTGTGTCTAAGTGTGTAGGAACATAGGAGCACAGGAAGTCGAGAGAAAGACGCAGTTAACGAGAAGAACGACACAGGAGAGAGAGTCGACAGGCTCAGTGCGTCCGAGATACGAGGTGCTACGGAAGAGTACGTGGACGGATGAGAAAGAGGTGCACGACGTTTTCGAGAGACGAAAAGTCGGAGTGGAAGTTTGCTCGAGAAGGTAGAAAATTATGTTCGGGTGAGCCCTATTCCGGATGACCAACATCACCCAAGCGAGTGAAACTGGAGTGAAAGATCCAGACCAATGCAAGTGGAACCAGAGCAGAAGACTGGGACTGAAAAGTCAACACAAAGTTAACTTTTCGGTCTAGGTGCCCAGACCCCTGGGACAGCTCGGGGGCGCCTTATTTTAATGGCTTTGCTAAGCGGGTTTAACTTGGTCTGGGCGCCCAAATCGAAAAAGTTATCAACATAATAGGTGTCATGAGCCGTTGTGATGGGGATAAAAATTTATCCCACTCCAGGCGCTTTGGAACCCTTCCAAGCTCCTCGACCAGGGCTATAAATATAGCCTTGGTCTCAGAAGGTCATAACAATACTTGTTATTGATTATTCTTTAGTCTTGTTCTGTAATTGAGTGCATCAACTACTGTAAGAGGCTTCTCCTCCTGAAGGAGATTGTTTAATGAGCTTTTCATCTTCCTTGAATTAATAACCTCCCTGGTTATAACCAAGTAAATTCTCTGAGCCTCTTCTTTCTTTGATTGGTTTTCTTTTCTACAAGTGTTTATGTTAATATAGCTATAAAGTATTGTGGCAGGCTATTCACCTCCTCTAGCAAGTTGCCAAGGAACTAATAAGTGGTATCAGAGCCCAACAGCTTCAAGAGGACTAACCGCCGAATAAAGAACAAGAAATGGTCGGACCGAGCATCAATCCACTGAAGTTCGAGGGAGAATTCACGAGCTGGAAGAAAAAGACGAAGGTATTATTTAAAACAGATTTCGATTTACTTTTAATAATAAAATTTAGTTTTGTAGTACCTGAGGGTAAAGAAGAATACCAATGAACGAAGAAGGAACAAGCCGACATAATGGAAAATGGCAAAGTAGAGTTCCATCTACTGAGTGTCTTACCACCACAAGAAATCAACCAGATCAGAACCTACGAGTCTGCTAAGGAGCTCTGGGAGAAATTCCTAGAACTGTACAAAGGAACCTCTAAGGCAAAACTCGCGAGATGAGATCTGCTCAAGAACCAGATCAGCAACATCAAATTAGAAGGAGAAACCATTGCACACCTTCACTCAAGAATAAAGGAACTTATCACCGGACTCTCGAATCTTAGAGAAAAGGTAAGCAACCGAGATGCACTAAGGTATGCGCTTAATGCATTTCCTATGGCTACTGAATGGACATCATTAGTAGATGCTTATTATGTAGGATCGAGAAGTGCTAGAGGAGGGGGGGGGGGGGGGAGGG
>JBBMJZ010000122.1:18523658-18546080 GCA_037833815.1 Zingiber zerumbet | reverse complement strand
CTTTCACTAAATGAATGCTTCTTTTTTATATATCATTTTTGTTCTTTTTCTATTTTTTTTTAAAAAATCGATGCCAGTCGAACCGGTTGACCGAAGTGTGCGAAAGCCCATGACGTCGTCAGAAATGGAAAAACCGGGAACGGCCGGTTAGGCAGGCAGCAGCTTGCGCTGTCGGAGGGATTATGAACCGTTCGATTTTCTCTAGATGCGTGTTGGCACGATCGTAAAAGTGGACCCAACAAATGCGTCACATCGTAAAGGGCCTAGGATTTACCCGGCCGTATACCTTTTTTCTGATTAACATCATCCGTTGGGCCCCGCTTCTGGATTCAGGCATTCAGTTACGTGTGGCAAAATCGGCCTGTTCCTTCCCCACTGTCCTGTTATTAACCCCTGCGAAGACGCGCAGAGGGAGGGTTCGGATCGTCGGTCCCCGAACGGAAGCCCAAATTCTCGACCGCGTCACCGCCAGATTCTGTCCTGCCGATCCGTTTGCCTTTCTCTTCGTTGGTCTCCTGTCGAGTCTCGTTTGCTTCGCATTCCTACTGTCCGAGCCCGTGGGGTAAGGGCGAGGGAGATCGTATCTTGAAAAAAAAAATATTGGTTTATAGATTTGTTTATGTTGTAATAGGCGCGTTTTTTTGTGGACGGCAAGTTGGATTTAAGCTGTAGTTTTTCAAGAATTGCACTTGGTTCGTTTGTAGCGTCTTGATCTTCTTGTATTAGGCGTTCTTGTGTACTGGTGTTTGTGAGAGAGTGCGGACGAAGGGAGATGATAAGGCGGCCTCTCTGTTGGGAGGGGCAATGACCGGAGTGTCATTGGGTGTGCGATCGGGGAGTTATGGATCATTGCAGCAACAAACTCAGAACGGTTCTCTTTTTCCATCGCAGTTGCCGCCTGTCACAGTCCGCAAGCCTGCCAAAATGTCACTTTCTGGATCAAGAGAAAAAGAGAGAATCTGGGTTAGAATCTGCAAGTTTGCAGGGAGGAGAAAGGTTGGGATGCTGCTCTTGCTCGTTGTCTCGGTTGCTGTGTTCTCGTTCATTTCCCTCTTCAGCAAAGGTTTGGTTTCTTTCATTCGTTGCCTTTGTTCAAACCTTTATGTCGTGCATGATGCATTAGCAGGCACGTTTTAACTCAAATGTGCGTTGACGGCATCATTATGTAACAATCGCTCTTGTTGATGTCTCTGATTTAAACCGGAGTAAGCACCTCAAATTCATCTTCTGTCCACTTCTGAGATATCTGTTGCTGTAGTTCCCTACGCAGATTCAATAAGTGTAGGTTTATAAGAGAATTATTCAGTCATACACGAATTGTTCATTGTGGATATGGTGAAACATAAATAAGTTCTTTCATAATCCACCTAGAATCTAGGAAGTATCCATTGTGCTTCCACCAATTTTATTTGTTCATTAGCCATGATTTTGTTGTAGATAGGCATGAGTTAAACTTTACAAGGATCATACAAGCTAACCTTGTTTCGATGAGTCACTACTTCTGCTTGAACTTGTGCTGCCATTTTGGGAGAAATATCCACTATATAACAAGTTGAATCAGACTATGTAGTTATACATAATAGCCCTTGTTAAACCACCAAAGGCCTGCTAATAAATATCTTGAATAATCTATGACCTTTATTTACCAACTCTCCTCACTTTATTTTGTTGGAATTGTTAAATTGTTTATTGACATAGTTTTAAGCAATTTTATTGTTGAGATTTCAGATGAAGATGCATCGGCAAGCTCTAACTCTGGCATGGGTTTCACCGACCATGTATTAAGCTTTGTAAATCCTAGCAAGCCAACATCAGATATTGATAGGCCTGCCTTTATTGCTCCAAAGGAAACAAATTTTGACACCTCTTCAAGCTCAGTTGATGAATCTAAAAGACTTGATTTTCACAAGGGTTTCACAGATTATGCCCAGAATATTGTAATTCCTGAAAGGCCATTATTGAATAATGATAGGCCTTCCCTTCTTCCTTCTAAAGAACCTAAGGTCGATACTGCTACCCATTCTACAGAAAAATTTGGAATTAGTCACAACTCAACTCAGCGTTCTGCTATGATGCTTCTCTCAACACCCCATCCTTGTGAAACTTTTTCTCTTCCTCCACCACCAGCAGATAAGAAGCGCACTGGTCCACGCCGTATGTCTTGACTTGCTATTTTGGAAAGCAACATTTTGGTTATGTAAGTATTTTAATAAGTTTTCACATTATCTCTTGCAGCATGTCCTGTGTGTTATGTTCCAGTAGAGCAGGCTGTGTTCGTTATGCCACCGTCACCTTCAGTTTCACCTATTCTAAAGAATTTAAGCTATGTTTTAAAAGATGATTTGATAGCAAATGAGTCAAACAGTGGTTCGGTATTTGGAGGGCATCCATCATTACAGGAGAGGACTGAATCTTTTGATATAAAGGAATCAATGAGAGTGCACTGTGGGTATGGTTCATTCCTTGATGGTCCATTTCTTTGCTTAGATGCAGTGACGATATATATTTTAATTGCTTGAAACATCAATATACGATGAGACTATTTTAGTTGTTAAATGAATGTACTTATTTAAGTGGGCTGAAAGTTTTACCTTTCTATATTTGTCTAAGCCAATGTAAACTACTATTTGTCAGATTTGCCAAGGGAAAGAAACCTGGTCAAGGTACTGGCTTTGACATAGATGAAGCTGATCTTCTTGAGATGGAGAAATGCCATGATGTTGTTGTAGCCTCTGCTATTTTTGGTAAAAGTGTTTGGACTGTCCCTGTCGTTTTTGTCTCCCTTTGATGGACTTGTGGATTTACATATCTCCATCTCGATGAACAGGGAATTACGATATATTGCAACAACCAAAGAATATCAGTGATTTTGCAAAGAAAAATGCATGTTTCTATATGTTTGTTGATGAAGAAACTGAAACATACATAAAAAATTCTAGTGGCCTAGTTGATATCAAAAGAGTTGGTTTGTGGAAAGTGGTGGTGGTACGAAACCTTCCTTATGTAGATGCAAGGCGTAATGGAAAGGTACACTATTTCTTGTAAATCCTTTATTAGTTTAAATTCTTGTGACCCTTTTTAGTACTTAGAAGATATATACTGAAAATTCCGCTTAGGAAGTATGTTGTTCAAAATTAGTGATTACTTTGCCAGTTTGTTTCTGATATGGATCTGGTATACATACTGAAATGATATAGTCTGTCTTAAATTTGACTTCAAGCAATTCTATAATTTTTTTTTCCCATGAGGAGTTAGAGGAATCTAAATATAGGTGTCTAGAACTTGAAGCTTTGTTTATCAAGATCACACCAACATATCCAAGAAAATTTAATGATTATATTGGCTGAAAATTACAAACAAAGATCTATGTGTCTATTATACAGAGTAAAACTTTAAGAATTCAAAGGTAGGGTGGTTTATACTTGCACAGAGAGTCCAGATTTGGCAAGCCAAGCTTTACTGGTATTATTTGGATCTGTCATAATTCACATCAGGCTGTGTTTGGCCTATACTCCCAGGGATCAACTATATAATTTTATTCTTCCATTGAGATCTATGCAAGTCAATATCATTATCATTATTCAAATTAATTAAATTATTTTTTACCACATTGATTGATTGAATCATTTGTTATTACATTGAATATAATTTCTTTGACTCTCTCTAACCATTACACCTTCCATTCAACTCTTTTACGTATAAATTCATTTAAACTAGTGAAAATGGTACTTCAGTCACAACGAAAATCTGGCACATTGTGAAAGCAGTTTTGTGATTGTTATCGTCAATTAAGAAGAGAATCTTGCAGTTGTGACTCCTACATAGTCAGTTAATTGTTAGACAATTGGGCCTTGTTAAAACAGGATCTTATAAATACTCATTTAATATTTAGTTATTGGCCTTTTCAATTTTCATTAGTGTGGAATTTATGGGCAGACTGTTGAACATTTTCATCGTTCTATAAAACATTTATTCTATTATTTGACCTTCATCTAATTTTGTTTATATCCTGTTATTTTTATAAGATAATTTCTAACTAGTACATGCGTGTCAGGTCCCAAAACTTTTGCTTCATAGGCTTTTTCCAAATGCCCGATTTTCTCTTTGGATCGATGGGAAACTTGAGCTTGTTGTGGATCCCTATCAAGTTCTTGAGAGGTATGCCTGATTGAAGAGAATGCTTCTAATCCTAATAGAATCCATGAGCAACCACACAGTTTGTCTGAAGTAGGTTTAAGGATATCAACTTAAATGATAGCATATTTTAGTGTTCTACATTACACTTCATTAGTTTAGTGGCCTCAATTATGCTTCATTATCTCTAAATGAACAACAAATAGGTTTTGAGTTTCTGTATTGTGCGTTAGTACTAATTGATTATTAGATGCATGGTATGTTTTGTGTACTTTTTTTATCATCATCTTGCAAGTGCACTAACTATTCTAATTCAACTTCTATTTTGGTAGAGTATTACAGTGAACTAAGTATAGAGGACAGTCCTCAGATATCATGAGTGAAGGATGTTAGAGGAGAGAGAGTTCAATGAGATCCTGGGAAAGAGAGAAAAGATGAGATAATTTGGCTTGTGTTTTGATGCCTTTCTTGTATTCATGCTAGAGATGGATGCTACTGCACTATAATCACGACAAATTCAAATTACTAACAACTAAGGCTAACCATACTCATCACTTCACTAATATAGTATTTGAAATAATAAACTTAAACGTTTTAGACATGGGCTGCGTTAGATCCATATCAATGTGTCTATAAGAATTCAAGGTATCATGTAGATCTTGTGCTTTCTGATAATTGGCAGACCTCTTGGTAGCTACAAATGGTATGTATTTCTTTCTTATAAACAGGCATAAATAGGCTATGCAGTAGAACGAGTAGAGTTCCAAAGTCACAGATAGTTGTAATTATCAATTATCTTCTCATGTACGAGAATAACATGACCAGAAGTAGTTGAAATGATCTTATATGTTTTTGTTTATGAAAAGCTGTTAATTTAAGTTTCTTTATGATGCCTGTCATGGTTCAGCATATTATTATGATAATATATGTTTACTTTGCTAATTTGTGCCACATTCGATCAGATAATTCTTGGTTCTTCCAAAGTTCCTTTGGGATGCAGATTAATGCTTTGTTTGAATATTATATTGTCGGAAAAACTAATTTAACCTAGGACTTAGCATGGCTTCATTTATGTGAATGGATGTTATTCTAGTTATTATCTTCATTCTTGCCTCGTATTGCCAAAGCCATTTTATAGCCTAATATTCATTCTAACTTTATGGGATTGGCAATTTTTATTTGTAAATGATATGATCAATCTGGAAAAGAAATGATGTTTTATTGAGCCCAACAATTAGAAATTCAAATATCAAATATATATATATAGGCTAAGTATGAACTTGATTGGATTTCAGATTCTTGTGGCGGAAGAATTACACTTTTGCAATTTCCCGGCACTACCGGCGTTTTGATGTTTTCGAAGAAGCAGAGGCTAACAGAGCTGCTGGAAAGTATGACAATGCATCCATTGATTTTCAAATTGAATTTTATAAGAAAGAGGGTTTAACACCTTATTCTTCATCCAAGCTTCCAATAACAAGTGGTGAGTAATAAATTCTCATGCTATGGATTTAGTTTTGGGGGTTTAATAAGCTTTTATGCTAATTTCTAACAGCCTGTCCTAAAACTTTCTGATTATATTTCACAGATGTCCCTGAGGGGTGCGTGATCATCAAAGAGCATATACCCATTACCAATCTATTCACTTGTCTGTGGTTCAATGAAGTCGACCGTTTTACTTCTAGGGATCAAATCAGTTTTAGTACCGTCAGGGATAAACTAATGTCTCAAGTGAATTGGACAATTAACATGTTTCTGGACTGTGAAAGGCGCAATTTTGTGGTTCAGGTAATGCCTTGTCAAAAGAAAGAATCGTTTGCTGTCATAGTTAATTTGGCTCATGCTATTTCATGGATGAGATCCATGCTATGATTTGTTCTAGTGACAATTGGCCAGAAAATCTTTCATCTCCTGCAAAACACTACCATATGCTTTTGCTCTACTTTAATCACTCTTAGTTCTGTGTTTCTTGTTATGCAGGCATACCACAGAGATTTGTTGGAACAACGGAAAGCAGTCATTGCCTCAGTTTTTCCACCACCTGCGGCAGTAACAAACGAACCACCTTCTAAAACAATTCCAGAGACCCTACCAAATGAGATTCCAAGAGCTCCTCCTCCTCCATCAAGGAAGCTGCCGACTAAGATTCCCACGAGGCATGGGAGGGACAAAAGGTCCAGCTCGAGGCATCATCATCCAAAGATCGACCGCTGGAAAAGATAGCAGTGCACTGCACCATGGTGTTTTGCATAATTCTTTATTCGTGCCCTGCGGTATTCTGTGAGGGGGTATTACAAACAGTGCCATAGTATGGCTCCATTCTTTAACAGAGCATTTTGTTAATTCAATGAGGAACTGTCGATAGTAATTCTTTTTTCTCAACTATAAATAACTGCTGGAAAAATAAGTAGCATGTATATGGATATATTGAAGAATACTTTTGCACCGCGTTGTTCTTACCTGTTACTGTCATTTTTGTTTATCCAATCATTTAAGTTGTTCATTTCCATGTTATTCTCGTGTGTAAATATGTTTGTGATTATCTGTAATATCTCTTCAGAAATAGAAAAATCTACTTCAAAGATTACCACAATTGCAACAGCAACGCCACTACCACAGCTGGTTTTTCTTATCAGTGCTCCAAGTATCGCTATAAAACGTGCAAGGAGGATAACTAAAACAAAGAAACCAATGGCAAAATCACAATTTACAAGATATTGAAAGTTCGAAACCACTTAGATTTTTATAAAGCAAAGGCAGATTAACTGCGAAGTGCAAGTTGAGTTTTTACAAAATATAGACTTCTTGAGGCTCAAAAAAGATCATGGTTTCAATTGCCAGAAGGCCCTGAATTATCGACACATCAGTTGAGAAGCAGTCAATATGCCGGCCTGCGGCACAACCTTTGCGCATGAACTTTCTCCTGAATTTTAATTACAATGATGAAAATATGTAATATTAGAACATCAAATTGGCATGGTTTAGGACCTCAGAGTGAACACTGCAATGAGCACAAATGATTACAATGGGGGAGGAAATAAAGAATGCAAGTCACCTCAGTTTGGTCATGATCATAGCGGACCGAGAAGAGGCAACGACAGCCCCTTATATCATGAAGCTTCCTTTCTATTTCAATAATATGTGCATCGAAGTACATTGCTTGATCACCATTTTCCTGACATGGCAGACAAGTTGATCTAATTTACCATCAAAGGTGCAAGGAATTATAGTTTACGTAGTCTCTGAGAACTTTATACCTGAAAACAAAGTACAAGATCACCTACTCGAACCTTTCTACAATCGGAGGCCTCCAAGGGAATTGAACGTTCCCTAACTGCATTCTTGACATTCACCCATTCATCCTCCTCAGCGCCAAAACCTTGAAACCTCACACGGACTTCCTGCCAACAACCAAAGAAAAATGTGTAGATAACAAACATAATACAGAGGGCCTGCTACAAGAAATTTGGGGAAAGGGAGTGGAAATGGTTGAATTTGCGTGGATCTTGCAGAGAGGAGTCTGGAGACAAAATCACTAACACAAGCGTGCAGCCTGGTCTTCCTCCTACACAAAAGGCATGGTTGGTGGTTGAGGGGTGAAAGGGGGCTGGATTTGCAGATAGAGGGGTCCTGTTGTGTTCACAAATAGAAGGGCAAAGATGGATTTTTTCCTCCGCTCAACTTAAGTTACTGATCAGGAATAGGGCAGGGAGAAAACAATGAGTTAATGAGTTTAAATTGGATCTCAGTTCAGACTCAAATCAAACAAGTATAACTGTTCATATGAATATTAGTTAACTAAAACCAGACATTTGATGTTAGTGATAGGGCTAAAATATTTGCGATTGTCTTCTTCGCATCATCATGTTTCGTTGATGTGAATCTTTGCAATTGCATAACTTTAACAAGTGAACAACAAAGCTGCCGATATATGATTAGTAAACATAGAAGCCATCAGCTAATGATTGTGAATCACTAAGCAAACCAATAAGATTTTGTTGAACAATTTTACCACATTTTTTAGTCACTTGCATTTATCTCGTAAAAAAAATTGCTAAATTATGCAGTGCAAACCAGTAAAGCAGTTTATTAACAGTTTCAGCAACTGTCAAACTGGTCTGGCACCAATATATATTTTTTGATATGCTTCTCATAGAATTTGGTATCAAAATAAATAGGCAACAAAGGTACACAGCTGAGGTCCATTTCTGTTTTGTTGGGCCAAATACCATTCAGTACTTACCAATCTGTATTATAAACAATGTATGAATGAACATCTAAATGAGATTACAGCCAAAGTTACTCTAGAATAATGATTATTAACATATCCTTACGAGTTCGCCAGAATTGATAACCCGATGTGCAAGGAACATAGCCACATCATACCTGCAGAAGGCAGAAAAAAACATCAAACATCTTTGTAAAAGTCAAGAAAATTAGAAAGTGACAGAAATTTCATCTACATATATATAGGATCTTCATTGGCATCCATAATTCCATATAAATAACAAGTAATTAAATTTAACCTACTTAACCATAGTAACAAATTTTCAAAAAGTTATGCAACATTCACCACTTTCCCTGATTTTCACTGTTGAGGATATACCCTTGTTCTCATAAACTATAATGTAGGCACAATATATCTTTGAGGTTAATAGATCAATGTAACATTATAAATTTAACTGTATCACCCCTCAGCTCTATTTCAGTATGCTGTTTGTTACATTGCTAGATTTAATTGTTGGGGATCGAAAGTGTCTGATAACACTGGCAACAGTTCGAGACTACTCTTGTATCACTTGATAGATTTTGTTGTTCAAACAACTCCAAGATTTGACAACCTCAGCTCAGCTGTGATATCACTTGTTGAGATTACAAGTGCTTCTGGTATCAAATGGATGGGGTTGAAAACTATTCTGGCACCATTTGCTAGATTCTGTCACCACCTCAAACCATACACTTGAATATCCAAATATGGCCTCTAGAATGTGAATTATCCTCCACTAAAATCCCACATGATGAATTTTTTTTTGCCTAACTTGGTAGAATAGCACAAACACACTAAGGAAAACAAGAGCAATTAACACGGTTAGTAGTTCAACGCAAGTAGGGGTGTCCATTCAGTTTGGAATCAAATTAGACAAATCAAAATTTTCGCTATCAACATTTTAGAAGTTGAAAAAAAAACAAAGCATGCTAATGAATTCAAACAAAACCATAATTGTCATTTTGGTTTGTCTTGGTTCATGTTGAATTGGATTTGCATTTATATAATACATTTGTTTGGATTTATTATTAAATTGTAATAATTCAATTGAAATAATTCAAACCCTGATAAACAATGGATACTGACAAGGGTACTTAAATTGAATAGACAAGATAACAGTTCTAATTGAATACATGCAAACAGAAAAAGAATAAAAACAAATAACTATTGCAGCTCTAACATACACAAACCATAACCAGAATTTTTTAATATTCGTACCAAGCTTCATCTCTTAATGATTTGGCTTCAAACTCCAGCTCTGCAACATCTGCTGTTTTCTCCTCGCTCTCTGGAACAATGGAACAAGGTAAAGTTATATATATAAGGTTTCATAAATTACAGCATAAAGTATGTCTACTATCATGTCAAAGAAGCAAGAAAAGGAAAAAAAATCCAAAAGAATTTTGAAAACCTTTTGGCAAGCCAGAGGTACCAGGTGCATCACTTAGGCTTGAATCTGCAACGACATTTTCTGAAACAACAACTACATTTTCTGAAACAGCATGCGAAGAACCAACTTCAGCTTCAGATTTTTGCTTGCTAGGTTTAGTTGGTTGCACCACTCCATTCTTCATAATCAAGAAAAGGAAATATGGTTCAGCTCGTGTAGAATGAGGATATCTAAATTCTAAAATACCTATGTTAACTTTATCTAGTGCATTATATATAAAACAGAAGCAACTACATACGAGTAAAAAAACTTTAAGTAGAGAATAAAACGAAAGAATACAAAAGGTAGTTTAATTTGGGAAGTTTCCCTATCATATTTCGTTTCAACTTCAGTTGACAAGTATTCCGTCTAATAGGATAGTCATGCTCTTATAAGTGCATACACATTAATAACCAAGCGCAAAGGCTCTACGTACCAACAGGCAAAACCATTTGCCAAGATCCTCTATTACATAATCTGCTCGCATGAATGACGAAAAGAAAGAGTTAACTTCGGACAAGAGGGTCAGTCGTAATGCACGATAAAACTCATACTACTGTTATCAGCCACACCCAACTACGAAAGGCCTGAAATAGCGGAAAGAAAGGTAATCGCAGAGAAGCCAAGAACCGCTTTTCAAAAGAATGGCGCATAGTTAAATCTTGGAGCCAAGAAAACGAACCATATGATGGCCTTGTATCAGGAGAGCAAAACACGAACGACGAACAGCATTCAGATTTCAAAAGAATCCGTAACAGACTGAAATCTTTCCATCAACGAGCCAAAGAAGGAAAGCATCAAAAACTCAAAGTAGGGCGCATGGCAAGCGAGGAAAAGAGAGGCACCTGCTCGGATGATCTTGACACGGAAGGTGACTGGGCTTTCGGCTTCAGCGAGCTTCGGAGCGTTCGCCCCATGACGAGGAGGAGAAGTACAGAACTGCAGCCTGGCGATCAAGAATCGATCGGAAAAGGGGAAATAGGAGCGATCGCAGAGAAGACGGCGAGCGAGACAAAGAGGAACGGCTCGGGGTTTCTGCTGGGGTTCGCATAATAATCGAAATTAAATCATATTTTTTTATTCATAATTAATTTCTTCGATTTTATAGACTTGATTTGATTTTTTATATTTATGCATCAATTTATAAATAATGGGCCATTTCCACTAAAGCCCGTTATTTCTCGAATGCTCAAAGCCCAATAAGCACGAGCCAACGTGTCCACAGAGTCAAATAAATAAATAATTCCAATTATTATTATTTTTTTTAAAAAAAAAAAAGTTAAATGACATATCGTTGAAGTCAAGCGTTTGACCTACTTTGTGGTTATACAAACCCTATTTAAAATGGAACAAAGTGCAGATCACACAAAGCAGCTGCAGCAATAATTAACCAAACTCAATTCACAAGCTTACAGCTAGTGCTACCACTTCCTTCAATTCACTCACATGAATCTTCAAATGTTATATACTTGAGGTGGTTCTTTAGACCTCTACATAAGATGCATGTGAATTGTGATACAGCACCACTTATTTTTAATTCAAAAGAATCATACCACACTTGGATAGGTCCGAACCAGCAAAGAAGTCTGACTGCATAATTTATTAGATTCAGTTTTAATCAATGTTTTTTCCTTGCACATTACTGAATGATCATGTCATCTAATGCTTTGATAAATATAAATAGTAGTATAGTACTACAAATTTCCGGCCATGACTCTTCTCCATCAGAATGAATCGAATATAATTGACATCCTGCAGTGTTAAGTAACACGAGATCCAAAGGCACTTCACCTTCATGAAAGGTGAAGTAATTTGGGAGTCATTAGTAATATTTAATATGCTATGGTATTATTTAATTATGTTAGAATTATTTATCTCAGCATATTCTATATTTATCAACTATAAGATTTATTGCCAATCAAATAATAGTATTACGGGAATTTAAGATAACAATAGCAGCGCATTTATGATTTTAAAATCTCCGAGGCTTTATTATAATATTTTTCTGAATTTGTGATTATTTGTTAACTTATTCGGAAGGGTAAAATAGGAACATGAGAAAAAAATATATCTGATTGATGATTTTGAAGAGCGGCTATATATAGACACGCACACGCGTTTCCTTTCCCTCGCTTGCCGTCATCGCTCTCCCGCTTCCGTCGCTCCCGCTTCCCCCGCTCGCTTCTATCCGCCGTTGCTTTCGCTAATTTCCTTCCTTTTTCACTCCCAATCTTACGACCGATTGCGCACGTTTTCTCGTCTCTCCCTCCGTCTCGATACGCCATGGCGAAGAAAATTTTGGTCACCGGCGGCGCCGGCTACATCGGCAGTCACACCGTGGTGCAGCTTCTCCTCGCGGGATTCAGCGTCTCCGTGGTGGATAACCTCGACAACTCCTCGGAGGCCTCCCTCGAGCGCGTCGCCGAACTCGCCGGGGACTGCGGAAAGAACCTGACCTTCCATAAGGTATTCGATTTGTTTTTCTTTTGCACTTTGGTTCCCGGAGCGGGATTTTAGGGTATTTGGATCGGGGTGGATGTCCTCGTAGAAATTTGTGCTTTTGGATGTGCAAGGTTTGATTTTTTGGATGTGTTTTCTCGATTCGAGTCGCCTATGCAGCTTTTAACTACTACAAGTAGGGATTGACTAGCAGAGATTGTTATTCCCTGGCAAACGTGGTTTGATTTTTCTTACGATCTTTTTAATGGAAGAAGTTTAGCGGTATTGTTGATGGTTGCGTCACGTTTTTCTCCCCCTTTATTTTTGCTGGCGATAAGTGTCTTCCGGTCTCTTCATCTTTAATTGCTAGGATATATGCCAAGTGTTTCGACTCTGTTCGGTAGTCCTCAATTATCTTGTGACGGACACTTGTTGCGTATCAGATGCCAAATCGCTTGGTTGATACACTTTGCACCATATTCTCATGAAATTTGCAAATCGTCGCATTCTTTTTGACAATTATGCAGCATGATTTAGTGTGGGAATAATATCTGTGGATCTCCATTGTATGTTTTCATCTGTCCGTGGAAATCGGAATTGCTTTCTCGAAGGGTGAATTTTTGGGTGCATCTCTTCAATCTTTTTGTGCATCTCTATGCCCTAACGGCATCTCCAATTATTAAAGTTCTATAAAAACTTTTTTTTAATGCTCCCAATATGTCATATCATGTCACGTTAATATTCTAAAAACCTATTGAAACATCTCCAATAGGTATGAATGATTTAAAGCTCTAAATGATTGTATATGGTCCAATTTATAATTTGTAATTGCATAGCTATATATATATTACATCAATTTCAATAATTAAAAAACATTAAAATTTTATTATTGCTCTTGAACTATAAACCTAACACCCACAATAGTTAGTTAGAACTTTTTTGTTCAACTTTTTCATTTCAAAAACCTTGCATTGGAATGCCCAGTTTGGCTTCTTACGTCTTAGTGGACGATGCGATACACCACTATACTTAAATATGTGATGCTTTTGATCCACCGGCTTCTTTAATTAATAGTAGATCTCTTTTAATTCATTTCCACATACATATATTCGTTATCCAATCTTTTGTTATTATTTTACCCCAAGGTCTTCCATGCAACACCGAAACATCGAGCTGCAGCTCCATATCCAATTATACTATTTGTTTACTTTATCTAATATTTCTCAATCGTGTGCATATGTATTTAGTTTAATATGCAACTCTACTGGTGTCCTGTTTGATGGTATATCTTGGCCGCTGTATACTATCGGGTATAACATGTTACGAGGTCTTGGTTTCTCATTTCCTCTATGCTTCTGCAGATTGACCTTCGGGATAGGGATGCACTGAAGAAACTTTTTGCTACAACAAAGTAAGCTTTTTTCCCAATAATGATCAGAGTTGCACCCAATATATACTTTAGCCACTAATAGATAAAGGATAAATGTTTTATAATTAAAATCCTCATGTGTTAGCTCCTGTCCTTAGTTATTCCTTTTCTTTAAGGAGTGATTAGTAGTTTCTTGTAATAAATGTTGAACTTTTATTTATACTTTTGATTTCCTTCGCAGATTTGATGCTGTTATACACTTTGCCGGATTGAAGGCAGTGGGAGAAAGTGTTCAAAAGCCCTTGCTTTATTATAACAATAACATTATTGGCACAATCATTCTCTTAGAAACGATGGCCGAGCATGGATGCAAAAAGGTATTCTAACCAGATTTTTGAATGGGAAGTTATTTAACAAAACAAACTTGGTGATAACGGAAAGTGACATTCAATTCACCAAGGCATCTTTCAGAAGAATAGAAAATTATAATAATAGTGAAGCTGATGTGAATCAGTGATGACAGAAATATAATTTTTCTTAGAATTATTGCTGTATATTAGTCCATTAGACTCTTCTAAATAGTGCTAGTTTTATGCTGATACCATATCTTAAGTTCTCAGACTCATGCAATCTGTAATAATGCAAGCCCCTGTGTAGGAACCACTTTTATTTTCTTTTTCTCTTTTTTCTTAATTCACATTAATGATGCTTTAAAGATCTACCTCCTTATTTTCTAAATATGTCTAAGCAATATTATTCTCTTCACAAAGTATGTAAAAATTTTGGTTTGCCACTCAACAAAGTAGTTTCTTTTACACACAATGACAGTTATATCATCAGGCATTATCAGGTACTTCTTGAATTTACTGAAAAATTGCAACTAATTAAGAAATCATGTTCGAATATTACAGCTTGTATTCTCATCATCAGCTACTGTCTACGGTTGGCCAAAGGAAGTGCCGTGTACAGAAGAATTTCCCTTATGTGCTACAAACCCTTACGGACGAACTAAGGTAGATTCTTCATATGTCCCTATTGTCTTTATCTCTCGGCCTATCTGCTTTACTGATTCATTTACTATTGTTTTACTACAGCTCATGATTGAGGAGATTTGCCGTGATATCCAACTCGGTGATAGTGAATGGGACATAGTTCTACTGAGATACTTCAATCCTGTTGGCGCTCATCCTAGCGGATTCATCGGCGAAGATCCTCGAGGAATTCCTAATAATCTCATGCCATTCGTGCAACAAGTGGCTGTCGGGAGGAGACCTGCTCTCACGGTTTTTGGAAATGATTATTCAACTAAAGATGGCACAGGGGTAATAATCTTACTTAAGCATCGATATTTGAGTCTCAGTAAAAGATCAATGTATTATATTTACAACTCATGCTATTATTCCATTCAAGATTCTTTCTTCATTTCATCAATAATCTAACTAGTCAAGGCGGGAGGATGGAAAGGCAGGATGCAATAATCTAATGTATGTGATGGTGGTTTCTTGCTTACAAAATTTCCACTCTAATTTCAGGTAAGGGATTACATTCATGTGGTCGATTTAGCAGATGGGCATATTGCAGCCGTAGAGAAACTATTTCAGAGTAATAAAACAGGTGCGTGGATTTGTAAACTTCACTTGCAACATTTTCTTCTATAGTTTTTGTTCTTCACGGCCTTGATTTCTCTCGTCCGTCTATTTGTTCAATTTCTCAGTACCCTTTAATTTCATGAATACTTTTTCAATTAGCAGGTTGCGATGTCTATAATTTAGGAACTGGTAAGGGAACATCTGTCTTGGAAATGGTTGAAGCATTTGAGAAGGCTTCTGGAAAGGTACTGATCTCTTGAAACCTGTACAAATAATTCACCTTAAGCATTCGTGCCCTTACTTCCAAATGATGCAACACAATTAACACCAAATAGTAGATTAAACAAAAGATGCTTCATTAGATTCAGGGAAAAAAAGAAGGATCCTGCAGTTTCTGCTTTCTAACATTTGAGTTCTTTTAGAAAATTCCTCTGGTTATGGCTGGAAGACGACCAGGTGACTCTGAAACTGTTTATGCATCTACCAGCAAAGCAGAGAAAGAGCTTAATTGGAAGTACGTGATATTTTACCTTACAAAATTCGAGATTTAATTGCCGTTTTATTAGATATGTTTTTGTTTGTTCTTATTATTGCAGGGCAAAATATGGTATCGAAGAGATGTGTAGAGATCAATGGAATTGGGCTAGCAAGAATCCATGGGGATATGGGAAACCAAACGAATCCGCCGACCCATCAACATAACTCGATCAATTCAACCAACTTAGTATCTGAAAATGGATTTCTTTCTTCTTTTTCTTCTCCTTCTTTAGTAGCTACTGTTTGTCATTTTTTAAATCTCTCGTTATTTCTGTTATGTTTTCTAGTTGGTCAACTTGCCTGCCTAGTTTTAGCATAAAGAGGCATGTTTGGTTCATAAAATAAAATAAATTATTAATTTCTAAAGAAATGTTGTGTTATTTTTTAAAATATAGATGTATTTTTTGATCTCGTGATTATTAATTTATTATTTATTATCAAGATATGAAATTATAATAACTAGAACTGTTGGAATTCCTTAGTTTTTCTTTTTTTTTATGGTGCCAAATAATGTAAGCTATTCTGACCTTGGGCCAAATATTTGAAAATGGAATGTCAATTTTGAAACATAAAAATCAACAAAAATTGATAATATAACGCACGCTTAAGGCACGCTTAATAACTAGATCTGTTAGTTTTTTAAATCGAATCATTTAGTCCCATTGGGATGTGCCTTCTTAAATTTAGCTTAGCCAATTATAATTTTTAAATTTAGCAGATTTTTTTAAAAATAAAATTATTAATATACGGTTCCCTTTATAAATTATGTTTAACAACACCATTAAAGGTGTTTAAGTTTAAAATTTAAGTATACTTTTAAAAAGAGCTTAAATAGTTTTTATTTAAATTTTAGCACAAAGTGTAAAATTTTTTAAACTGTAAATACTAAGCTAGATTTATATATTAACTAGAACTATAAAAATAAATTTTGAAAAAAAATGGAATGATTTTAAGACAACAGGTTTTACTTTTTAGGTGTTTAATTTTTATTTTAGAAAAATTTGGTACAACAAAGTATTTAGAAACTATTGGGGGGCAAAGTGAAAATTTACTGTCCATTATAAGATAAGCGTAGTAGGGTTTTGGAATTCTCCCGTCTTATGGCTACTTCGTTCATGGCGGTCCATCGTGCTGGTAACACCATGCTCGCCACCACTCTCTTCAAGGGGCGCCTCCCGATCTTCCGTTCATCCGTCCTTGCGAACGCAAAGGTATCGCCTTTGCCTTTCCTCTCCCCCAACCTCTCCTACCGATGCCTCAGTACGTACGCCGCCGCCGCCCCCAATAACTTTCAGAGACACCCATCCGCGCCGCCGCCACCGCCGCCACCCCATTCTTACGGCCCTCGTACCTTTCCACAGGACCACAGAAATCCTAATCACTGGTCGCCGCAAAATCAGCACCAACGCCCGCCACCGCCATACGACCACCGTCCTCCTTCCCCGATAGGTGACAACCCGCCTCCCGTGGCGGCTCCTCCTCCCGGCCCTGTTGACCTTCTCGCCCTCGCCCGAGAAGGTAAGCTCAAGGAAGTTGTTGGTTTGCTGAGCCAGGGCATCTGTCCGGACCCTCCTACCTTCTTCGACCTTGTCGCTGCCTGCTCTGACCCGAAGCATCTCGAAGAATTGAAAAGGATTTATGAGTCCTTTTTCCGATCGCCCTTCCGTGCCGACCTCCAGATCAATAACAAGCTGCTGGAGATGTTCTCAAAGTGTGGCAGCATGGTCGATGCTCGCCGAGTGTTTGATAGAATGCCTGATAGAACTATGGACTCCTGGCATCTGATGATTGATGGATATGCTGCAAATAACATGGGTGATGATGGATTGCAGATGTATGAGCAGATGAGGAAGATTGGAGTGATGCCCAATGGAAGGACCTTTCTTTCTGTTTTGTCTGCTTGTGCAAGTGCAGAGGCAATCGAAGAGGGATTCATTCATTTCGAGTCCATGAGCAAGGAGTACGGGATAACTCCACAGATTGAACATTACATTGGTTTAATTGAAGTCCTTGGGAAATCAGGTCACCTTAATGAGGCACTAGATTTCATCAAGAAGCTGCCATTCGAACCACCAGTTGCTGTGTGGGAAGTGATGATGAATTTGGCTCGGGCTCAGGGTGATATAGATCTTGAGGATCGAGCTGGGGAGCTCATGGTTTCCATGGATCCTACCAAGACTGTTGCATCCAAGATTCCAACACCTCCAGCCAAGAGACGATCTGGCTTGAACATGCTGGAAGGAAGGAACATGCTTGCAGAATACCGGTTGCCCCCAAAGATTGAAAAGAAGGTGGTGAAAGAACAGGTTTATGTGCCTGATACTCGATATGTGCTCCATGATATTGATCAGGAAGCCAAGGAACAGGCATTGCTCTACCACAGTGAGAGGTTGGCAATTGCTTATGGACTGATAAGTACTCCTGCACGGACCCCATTACGAATCATCAAGAATCTCAGAATATGTGGTGACTGTCATAACGCAATCAAGATCATGTCAAGGATTGTTGGAAGAGAGCTCATTGTCAGGGATAATAAACGATTTCACCATTTCAAGGATGGCAAGTGCTCTTGTGGTGACTACTGGTGAAGCTTCTTAGTCTGCGTCCGCCAAACCTTTTCTTCATTGAATTTCATGTTTTCTGCACATGGACCCTCTAAGTCATGATGGTAAACATTTGGGCTAGGCGCATTTGTATGCTTTTCATCAATGTCGTGGACTCACTGGTTCTTAAATCTTAAGGCTATTTTTGTAAGTTCAAATACTTGCACAAGTCATCTATGTCTCTGAGTGCATCTGTGTCTTGAACAGTAGCATGTGGATTGTAGTTTTCAATTGATAAACTGATTCTGAACATCAGATGCATATGCTGAAATATGTATTGCACATTTGGACTTCGGGTTTAAATAGGTTTCTACTTCACAGTTTGACTTGGCTCATGACAATTCCAGAGAGTAACTTATCTTTTGGATTTGTTATAGAATTTTTGAGATACTTTATTGACAAGGGAAAACTGTTTCCATTATTTTGGTGCTTTTACTCACCGTCTATAGATTTGTCTTTATGATCTAGATGGCTAGATTAAGTTTGAGTTTCATGTTTGAATATGCTTATAACAAATCTCGCTGAGTGCATATGCTCGTAGAGCGAGCCAGAGATAGTTTCCTTCCTGAGGTTGTCTGTCACTGTTGTCTTCAGGTTGTTGGAGTGGGATCATGTATGCTGTGGGGGAGGGGAACACTAGAAAAAACTTAAATGAATGGGCCTTCATGTGGAATCCACACAACACCCCTTCTTGAAGCTTGCTCAGTTTGATTCGATTACAGCCCTACCTCTAACCCAATGCTTCTTCCCAGTGACTTGATCCAATATTCCTTCTACATATCAGAGAATCACTTTGTGGACCAATTCACCTGGTATTTCTTTCCAGGCTACGCAAGAAGCTTTGTTTGACTCCGCGGGTTAACCATGGATTACTAAGTTTTATCTTGGCTATATGTGAGTACTCTAATTAAATTGACATGATCTATATAAACAAGAGCTCAGGTGTTTAGATATTTATATCTTTCATTCATCTAGAGATAACTCAGGCCCATAGAAGTTTTTTCACCGATCACCGAATAAATTCAGAAAGCACAAATAGGTCGGTCATAGGGAACAGCTTGACAGCACGAGTGATTCAAGCACCATATGTTTTTATTTGCGTGAGTCAGTTTGTGGGTACGATAAATATAATATATTTGGATTTTGGAGATGTTTCAGATATTTATTTAAGATTACAACTCAATTCACTCCGATTGAATTTTGATTATCTAAATGTGTCATTTTATTTAAAAAGCAATTAGATGCATATCTGCCTTCCACTGTTCATCTCTGCCAGCAATTCGCACGAGACACTCCATCGAATTTCCACATTATTAAATTAGAACTAATTTGATAGCGAGGGAAAAATGTCATTTAATTATAATAGTTCGTACTTATGCATTGAATGCTTGTAATATTTGATATTATGTTTTTACATTGTATTCTTCTCTCTTTTTTTTTTTGGTTTATATATTTGAGTTTAGTGTGTTTTATTGTTAGAACCTCTTAGTAGCTTTATCATGCATTGTTTGGTTATTGACGGAGTACGTATGCTTTTGTGATGATTATTCAATAATTGATCTAACTCGATGACAGTTGAGTAAGAGTTGAATCTCTGATGCTAAGTTTCGAATATGATGTTAAGATGATGTTTTTTGGACGGTGAAATTACATTGATGCTAGAAGAGAGAAATTACGTGATCTTTACTTTGGAATGTCCAATTGCTGCTTATCAGAAAATATGAAAAGATTAGGGGTGTTTGATTTGTATTTTCATTTTATTTTCTAGAAGATCATGCTTTTTTATTTTTTTAAAATAATTTTTCCGTGTTTTTTATTTTAAAAAAAAAATACTCTCTTTTTTTAAAAAAATGAACTACAAGCAAATTTTTCATTTTCTCAAAAAATAAAAATAAAGAAAAATATAGAAAATACAAACTAAACGTCCCCTTAATCATTGAATCGACATAAAACGAATGCAATAATATAATGAATTCACATAGCTCAAAAATAATTATTTTATCTTGTGCAACTTAATTGGCCAAACATCTTACCAGCCTTGACGGTCAATCCATCATGCTTATCATTCAGTCCATCTAATTTGTTTAGCTATCGACTCGGTCTACCGTCCACTATTAGATCTGCTTGATTGATCCAAGCCAATAAACTCTCTTCGCTAAGTTGGTTCAATACACCAACTACACTGGTTGTCTACCTATCATGCTTGTTCACTCTATCTATTCTTTAGATAATTGAATAGCATAAGAGTTGAATATGAAATAGAATAATCCATACTAGTGTTAAATGCAACGACCGAACAAAATTTTCATGTGATACAATGACACACGTACCAAGTGAGAGGGTCAAAATTACGAAACAACGTTTGCTAATGATCTTTTTTTATGCGATCACACTTTTTTCTTTTTTTGCAACTTTTAACTTTTTCAAATGCACGCTTATTTTTCATCCTACCGCCCACACTTCAAAGCAAATGCACACCAAAACAGGAAATATGTAGTTTGGATCTTCTGTCCCCATTTTTCTCTGTCCCTGTGTCCTATTGTTGATCAGACAGATCAGATTAAATCTCAAGAATGCTTTGCACATCACGAGAATAATACACACATCTTAAAGATACCATGATACCTTGAGATTTAATCTAATCCGTCCGATCAGCAATGGAACACGGGAACAGAGAGAAATAGGGACAGAGAACCCGAACTAGGAAATATGATGCATTGACATGTAGCAGCAACCCTATTAAGATAGGTCTAACAATTTATATTCACTCATTACCATATGTGAACCGAAGCTTTATCATTACTTCACCATACACAACGGAGTACTCAATCATGTGTTTATACTAAGAAAAAAATCTATTAACTTACTATTCAATCGCAATTATAAAACTCAACTAATTCGTGTTTTAATTATGCACAAACAAAGCTTGCATACTTCTAAGCTCCTCTACCAGTTATAAATTCGGAGTATCAGGTGAAAATAAATTAAGATGAACGTTTATGCGTTCATGGTATGCCCTCAAACATGATTAAGGAAAACAAAACTCAATTGGCCAACTGCACAATACACTACAAAGATTTCAAGATGATCAATTGTTTCTATTTCTCAGTCTACAAAATTAAGAACCAGATAATTATTCTCTATATCTATGATCTCTGTGCTGCTTAATGCTATACTGTGTCATCAATCAATGATTTGCATAGTTGATTCATAAATCTGTGAAAGTACAAGTTGGTTACTACATTTACTGTTGGTTCAGAAATGTCTTGAAATAGCGTTACACACTTCAGCTCAAGCTATGTGGGATATATGATTTCTAAGGAAGATTAGATGATATATTTGTTTCTAGAGCACATATATATAATCTATATCAAAAAAAGATTGAATTCTAAAGATTGTTGGATGGATCTTTGAATAGATATGCACAAATAAATGCTAAAACCTATTGATGTCCTACGCTAGATAAGCCTGTTCAACAGATCAGTTAACTCGTTTATCAGTTCCGATTAGTTCCAGTTTACCACATTTTATATAGAATTGATTAACCGACCGGTATTCTACCGGTTCTAATTGAACCAGTTCCAGTTAATTAACCAGTTCCGACCAAGAACCAGTAACAAAATAGAGCCTAAGTGGATTAGAGGAGTGGGTTATTGGGTTTTTTTTACTAACTAATTAACTAAAGGCCCAGCAAAAAAAGACTGAAAAGTAAACAAAAACAAGAAAACTGCCTTGTGATCATCTCTCTCACTCTCTCCTCCCAAATTCCCAAATTCATTCACTCTGCGCACGCCCTATGTTTAGCCCGTCAGTTCCCAATTTTACCAGTAAAAAATTCCTAAACCGGAAACCGACCGACAAAAACCGATTAACAAGAACTGGTAAGCTACCGTTAAACCATAACCGATAAGCTAATGGTTCTGATCTGATTTTCGGTTTCCCGGTTTTTTGCACAGCTCTAACTCTAGATGTATTACCTTGTCTTTCCATATCAGATCATGGTTTGCAACCTAATTCAATGGAGAAAGCTCTCATTGTCCTTATTTTTATCTTAG
>JBBMJZ010000122.1:18490922-18510887 GCA_037833815.1 Zingiber zerumbet | reverse complement strand
ACATTTACACCCATTTGCATTTCTAAGTGCTACCTTTGAAGCACCAAAAAGGGATAGTTGAATTGAATAAGTGATATAAAAAAATAATTTTGCAAGTAGAACTTAGCAATTTACCCCTTTGATATTGAGTTAGGTTACTAGGAAAATAAATGCTAAGTTTTCCTTGATATCGAGTACACCTTTGAGACCTAGGGAAACTTGGGAGAGATGAACCAAGCATGTGTCAGATAAGTGCTTATCGCTAGAAAAATAAGGAATACAATTAGCTGACAACTTGACTAGGCTTAGGGAATGATACTTGAAAACTTTAGGCCACTCATCGCACTGTGCATGAGAACGTAAACTTAGACCAAATACTTGAGTTACTCTATGATCATACTCACCAATGAAACTAGTTGATAGAGTTAGATTGTTTCACTAGGGATTATGAGGTACTATATGAGTACATGAGTCTAGATTATAGAGTTTTTCTTAGGACAAGTAAAGGTTTAAGTTGGGGGGTGTGATGCGTGTAGTTTATATACACTTTTATCTATATTTTAACCCACATCTATTTACATTTCTTGATTACATTATATGTTGTTGCACCCTATTTTATCATTATTTTAGCATTATTACCCTTTTATCGGAGATCTACTTTTTGTCATTTTCAGATTGACAGGTTATGATCAAAGAAGAAACGGAGACAAAACATACCTTGGAGCTACACCCATAGTTAAAAGCCAAGACATGGTCGTGCCCCCTAGCATGGTCGTGTCTCCTACATTTGGGAGGTGTGTGTCGTCTAGAGCCCAAAAGGGTATGACTGTATGGATCTACATGGTTGCTCCTCCCATACTGTGAAGAAGACATGACATGGTAGTGCCCCATGGCACAGTCGTGTCTCTCAACTGGCAAAGAACTGGACCTAGCAAAAGCCTGTAGGGAGGTGGACGTGTGGATCTACATGGTCGTGTCTCCTTGGATAGGAAGAACGAGGACACTGTCATGCTCAAATCCACAATCGTGCCTTCTCTAGCCCAAAATTTTAAGACATGGTCATGTCCAGGAGACACAACTGTACTTCCTCAGATTTGAAATCCTAAGACCTAGCTATACCAAGTTGGCATGGTCATGACACAGCCCGTGTCTCACGTGGTCATACCTCACCTATAAATAGGGGAGTTCTTCCCCCTTTGAGAGGATGAGAGTTTCCCCTTGGGGGGACTCGAGATCAAAATTCACACTTCATCTATGCCACATTCGACAATCTGAGGCCATTTTCGATGTCTCCATCTTCTCTAGACTCAAGGATTGGATTCAAAAAACCAGCATCACACTTGGATAAGCTTTCCTTCTCTCTTCTCTCTTCTCTCTTGAATTGCTTAGAAAGCTTATAATATTAATGCCTTTGGATTTAATTGTCCTTATCATGGAGTAGACCCACTTGTTCTAGGATTAAGAGAGTAATTGTAATGTAAGACTAATGTGAACTCTATGAATTTGCCAATTCCCCTTCTAATGGCATGTTTATGCCTTGTATCCATTTGATTAAATGTGTGTGTGATGTGTTTGTACTTAATTTTTTTGTTTAATTGATTGGATGTATAGATCACTCACCCTGTAGAGGGATGCTCTAGATTGTATGATCGGAGGGCCCCGTGACAGGGGGTCTCCCTTTAACTGGACTTTCAAAGGTGTCGCCTTGAAAGAGAGAGTAACTCTCTACACGGAAGAATCTAAATATGCTCAATGAGTTATTTCTTATTCTATGTTAATAGGTGTATTGTATAATCTAGGATCATATGACCAGGGAGCCCTAGGTGACAAAGGGTAATCCTTTAATCAGACATCCTAGGTTATCTTTACTACATATGGACATCGGGTAATCAAGGGAGCAACACTCTGACATGACCATCGTGGGGGAGCATCAGGATTTAGTTAGACTTCCTACATTGCATAATGATAGAGGATAGGAGATGAGCAATTCATAACACATTGATCAACATTACAATGAAATCAAACCTTTAGAGCACTCACCTTGACCAGTTCTCCTTAAAACTCTCTTTCTCTCTTTTACTTCCTATACCTTAGTTTGTAAGATTTCAACTAATATTTCGATCGTCTAGTTAGCTATCCATGTGAACTCACTAGTGCTTATCAATCACTGTGGAATCAATATTTTATTACTTATGATGTAACTGTGCACTTGCGGTTCGTAACATGCTCTTTAGGTGTTTTAGATGCTCAATAGGGATAACTTCCCTTGATACCTTCTTGATGACTTTTCTAAGCTTCTTAGAAGTCTTAGTCACACTAGTCTCCTCTAGGTCAACTCTAAGGATACCTTTCCTAGTGACCTTGGCTTGACTCCTAAACCTAGAGTTAGTTCCATGGCTATATAGAATTCTATGGTATGAGGGCACATTTTGTATCTCAAACCTCTCTTTCCATTGAATGGCTCTTATTCTTCTAAACCTAGGTTTTGCTTCTTATGCCGTTGGACACTAATTGCTATTTTCTTAAGGGTCTTCTCTAATTTATCAAATCTTGACCTCAAGACTTGATTTTCTATCCTTAACTCCTCAAATTTAGATTTTCTATTATTTTCTTGGACAATTTTTCTTTTAGGCACATATTTAACTTGGTTCAGTTTCTTGCCTAAACCATTATTTACCTTCCTAACCTTAGGTACAGTAGTCCTAACATGAAATGACTTGTAATTATCCTTAGATTTTTCATACTTTCTATTTTCATGATAAATAACATTAAAATAATAGAAACTACTTCTAGCATGCTTTTATCATTATTTAAAGAAACACCATTAACTAATGATACCTTCGTTTTGTTCTTTGAACCTCGCCCTTGATTTGAGCTTCTTCTCTTGTTAAAATTTCCCTTTAGGCATTGATTCTGGTAATGCCCCTTTTGTTGCATGTGAAACACACAATGTGTTCCTTACCTTTGCTTATCATGGGTAAGGCTTCCTTTGGCTTCTCTTTCAACTTGGGTGCCACTTGGGCCTTCTTCTTTCCCAATTTAGGATACATGCTCTTATAGTGTCATTTTTCCTTATACTCAAAGCAAATAATATGATTTTTATTTTTATAAATTAAAACTTGTATACCTTTGCTTATAGAGGTGGCATGTGATCTTCTTCATTTGATATGGAAGTAGTGGCTTCTTCTTGCTTCGGTGTCAATGAATCATGCTCCCCCTCAATCCTTGAGGTGGATGTCTCTTCAATTTCCTCTTCGGATATTGAACATCTTTCAACTTCTGAATCCCCTTTCTCTTGATCTAATGAGTCCCCCTCTTTGAATTTGTCTTGATTTGGGAAAGTGGAGGGATCTTCATGGAGTTTGGCCAATTTCCTCCATAGCTTATTTGCATCTTTGTATTCTCCAATTTTGCACAAAATAGAGCTCAGCAGTAAATTAATCAAAATTTTAGTTACCTTATCATTGGCCTCACATCTCTTGATTTGATCCTCAGTCCATTTTTTCTTGGAACCCCTTGGAATTTCAAAGCCTTCTATTAGAGCAAATCATTGCTTTATCTCTATCATGAAGAAATTTTTAACCTTTGATTTCCAAAGGTTGAAACTCCTAATTCTGTAGGGTGGAGGTGCTTAGATATCATATCTGAATTCATCTCTGAAATCCATTTAAAGTTGAGCTCCTTGATGATGAATCTTTGACAGTTGAAATTAAGGCTTCACTTCAAACCTTCTTATTCTTCTTCCTCTAGCTTTTTCCTCTCTCGGCGATTAGTCCAATGAAGAGCAACTTTGTTCTGATATCACTTGTTAGAATAAGCTCCATTCGCTTCGTTGATGATGATTTGCAGTGGAAAACTCGAAGCAATGCTAACACCTTTGATTTTACTTAGTATCCACCTCTATGAGGTGACTAATTCAAGGGTCTACTCTCCTCACTCATATATACACTGTGAAACTTCCTTTGTATAGGTGGAGAAGCCTTATATAAGCAAAATATGAGAAATACAATATGAATAAACACAAGCATATACAAAAAAAATCGAACACGATTTACAACAATGAACTCTTGCTTATCTTGCTTTCTTCTTGCTTGTATTTGTCTCTTGGTTGTGGAAAAATACAGCAGCACTTTGTCTCCAAGCACCCAAGAACCAGAGGTGAAGAGCGGAGAAGAAGTGATTGATTTGAATCCTTAGAATGCTTTATATCCTGCGGATTAGGATTCTCAATCAATTGGTCTTGCCCCTAATCGTTTGCCATATCATATTCGTACAAATCAAGCTATTCGAATAGCATAATGGCTCTTTTCCGCTTCTCCCAATTGATTACCTAATCAATTAACTGACTTCAATTGATCACTTGATTGATTACAAAGCCCACTATACGTTTGCAAATTTCTCCTCTTAATCAATCAATTGATTGATCAAAAGCCCACTATTTGTCACGAACTTCTTCTCTCAAATGATTACCTAATCGATTTCCCACTTGATCTGAGCCCTTTATGTTTCATGAAGAGAAGCTCTAAATCGATCAATTGATCAATTAACGCAGCTCTTGATCGATTACTCAATCGATCCAAAACCTTTCTATTTCACAAAGAAAAGCTTCTAATCAATCACCTAATCAATTAAACTTGGGCCAATTGATTACCCAATCGATTGTCCAACCCTAACTTACTTAACCCGAGTCTGGGGTTCTCTTACCCAACTTTCAGTCAACTGTGACCTGCTGGGATTTCCCCACCAAGTCTCTGGTCAACCTTTGACCCACTTAGACTTTGCCAACTTCCCATTGGACTTTCGATCACCAAGTATGGTCCTCCTTGACCCACTTAGATTTTCCTCTTACCTAACCGCAATTAGGATTTTTCTTTTGCTAATGTGCAGTTCTCCTTAACCCACTTGGATTTTCTTTTGCCAATGTGTGGTTTTCCTTGATTAACTTGGACTTTGCTTTGTCTAACCATAGCTAGGACTTTTTTCTTGTCAAGATGCATCCTCCTTGACTCACCTGGACTTTCTTTTACCATCGTGCGGTCCTCTTTAACCCATTTGGACTTTTATTTGCCACATGCGGTCCTCCTTGACCCACTTGGACTTTCCTTTACCTAACCCTTGAGTTAGGACTTTTGCTTTGTTTGACCTCTAGTTAGAATTTTACCCTTGCCTAATCCTTGAGTTAAAATTTTTCCTTGCCTAACCTACAGTTAGGATTTTATTAGTCAAGTATCCGGTCCTCCATGACCTACTTAACTTTCTTCTCACATATCAAGTATTCGATCAACGTTGACCTACTTGACCTCTTTTAGATATTTTTTAAATATATTGTCCAAATATAGAAACTTAAGCTCGAACTTACTCGAGCTTCGTTAAACTGGTCAACTTTGACCCGAGGATGGTTACACCAATAATTTTCCAACAATGTTAAGCACAATAAGTCCTAGTAGGTTAAGGTCAATCAAATACTAGGGTGATGACGAAAGTTCTAGTAGGTCAAGGTTGGTCGGATGTTAGAAAATAATAAAGTCCTGGAATGTCAAGTTTGACCAGATGTTAGGCAACAGGAAGTCTAGGCAGGTCAAGATTGACCTGGTGATGAGTAAAAGAAGTCTTGGTATGTTAAGATCAACTAGATGACATGCAAGATGAGAATTTAACTTGGTAAGGTTTAAACAAGAGTATTAGTCAATTGATAAGGCGTATTGCTTGACTGATGGACTTTAAACTCGGAAATTAAGCTTTCGAGGTGTTTTAGTGTTTACTACAGTAATTAGGGTTTATATTACCATAACTTTATAGGTTTCTATAGTAACTTTAGGATTTTCTACAATGACCGATTTAGGGTTTGCTGCTATGGTATTTTTTTTCCTACAATACTAATCGATTGATGCATTTTAGAAATTGATTGGTGGCATTGTAGTAGTGAGCATAATGCTTTCGAATTGATTGGTTGTTCGATTGGAAGCAAGCAATCAATAGGTGAGTCTCACCAATCGATTGGTAAGGTAAAGATAAATTGTTCTGTAGGTATAAACAGTATTTGATTTTCAATTGGTGAAGTCTAGCAATTAATTTCTAGAATAAAATCAGCCCGAACAATAACCATATAAAGAGAATTTTGAGGAGGATTCTTTGAGTCAATTCTTGAGAGATTAGAAGTGAAGTGTTATTGAATTTCTAACTATCAAGAGACATTCCAAAGTGACAAGTAAGCATCCAAAACAAAGTTTTGAATAGTAAATTATTTTTCACTTTCATTTCCATTTGTATTTTGTATTTCTTATGATTGTTCTTGTAAGAACTTGTTGTAAAAGACTTCTTCACTTTCAAAAGGTATCCAAAAAGGAGAAATTCATAGTGAAGGAAGATCACTAGAAAGATTAGTTGTCTATGAATATCAAATAAATCCTAGAGTTGTGCATGTGACATCAATTTTTTATTCAAGCTTTCGCTACCCATTCAAATGATGAGCATGAGATCAAGATAAAAAGTGATCAAAGCTATTCACCCCTCCCCCTCTAACTGACACATGTCATAACATTGAAGTGATATTTTCATGCATAGTTGTATAAAGAGTGATGAATTATTTGGGCATAAGTATTAGAATAATTCTATAGTAAGCTAAAGCAATATATATTTATTTTAAAAATAAATAAATGAGCACACCTAATATAACTAAATAAAAAATGCCTACATTTTAATTATTATTTTTATCAAAATAAAGTTATCTTATATAATATGTAACTAAATAAAGATATAATCTTGTTATAGCTAAATGAAAATACCATCTATAATTAAAAAAAAAATACTATAACTAAACAAGGAACCTGCAAAAACTAAATAAAGACATCTATTATAATTAAACAAAGGAATTCACATTCTAGTTAGGGTTTTTTTTTTAAACCAAAACTAAGGCACCTGTTATAAATGCACTTGCTTTAGTTAAAGGAAAAAAATTTGTTATGAATGATGATGAAAAGCACATTTATCTCATTGAAAAAATAAAGTTATTTTAAAATTCGTGTTAAAGTGTTCCCTATTAAAGGTTTTATTCGAGCCATTTGTTTTTTTTATGTAAGGGATTCGAGGCTTAAGACGTCATAATTTTGAATTTGAATTGAGTCATATGATGATAATATATCAAATCAAAGATTGTTCATATACCTATATTTGATTGTCAGGGGTAACCTGCAATAGTCTAACCTTAGACCTAAAAAAATATCGTTGAAATTTTTTTTAGAGACTCTAGATAATTTTATTATTATATTAGGATTATTCTCGTCTTTTGTATGTTAGAATTTTGAGGCTAATTAAATATTTGTTTAGTTGATATTAGAGTATTATATTTTGTTTTGAATAATTTTGTTCGGTTAAATTTAGAACAACGTCTCTGTATTTGGCTGTTGTTTGTGTCTTCTCTATAATTTCTCTATTAAAATTAACTTTGAAGATGATCATTATTTTATCCAACGTCAATTAGATGAATTAACGGGCCAAGATACTTTTGCATAAAACCTTGTAAAAACTCTCCCTCACCGTGATTGTTCCTTTGTTACGATTTTTATTGAATTCCCATCCTTTACTGACCGATATATGGATCGAATCGGCAGGCTCAGTTTGAGCTCCGGCCCGTTGCTATAACACGTACAGCAAGTCAAATCGAGTGGTCAAACCTCTGGAAAAGGTTCACCCAAAAAAGTCGGTCAAGCCAACTACTCGCCCTCCACGTTGAGGCGTCCGGTTGACCCACCTCGATCAAATTAACCGTGCATGCCTTTTCAACATTATTTTGTTCATTAATGAATGGCACCCCAGAAACAAAAGTAATTGGAAGGCAACCAACTTAATTAGTCGTTGGCTGCGAAATTAACTCAGTGTTTGGTCATCGTTTTCACCTGCATACGTTCTTGGTACGGTTGGAGCCGAAAAAAACTTAATATATATCGTTCCTAAATAAATTATAAAAGGAATTTTACTTCCTAGCGTAACAATCCTTTACATAAAAAAAAAAAATGATACATCAAATATTTTATCTACCTTGAAAATTAATCTAGATTGGAATAACCATCCATGTTAGTTAAACGGATGTGTTTTATTCCAAGCGAACCATGCCCATGCATGACCGGCAACATGCATGTGCAGAGCCAGAAATTACAGAGCCCCGTGTCCGGCGTGGTCGGCAGTAAGCACAAGCTCAGTGGCATGCATGTTCCCGGAACGTACTCTCCCACGCTACGTACTTGCCCTTTTAACTGTTTTGGATGGAAAAAATATTAATTTTTTTTAGATAGAATATCAATATTTATATGAAATTTAATATATACTATACTAATATTGAAATTTTAAGTTAAATAGTACTATGAAATTTATATCATATTGAAATTTTGATACGACTCAGTATAAATTTCTTATATCTATTTTTTTTTAATACGGTATACAAATTATGAAGATGCTCTCTTTAATTTCTCTCCTACAAAAACTTCTTCTCAAAGTCAAATTTTCTGTTCGATCAATAGGGAAATTAGACTTCAGCAGGTAGAAAAAAGATGCCGTCGATCTCCTCAGTCTACTCTCATTTGCCTAACTCTATCTTCCACGGAGTCAATTACTTGTTTTTAATGGCCACGCTAAATACTGTAAATTATTATATATATTGGGATATCGTCTGCCAAACGCTTCTATTCTGACATGATTGGTGAGTGAGTCTCTTCGTTTTTAAGCCTAGTTAATTAAACTAGGTTTAGAATTAAACAGCATTAGAAGCGTCACCATCATTAGTGTTTGTAGTTTAATTAACTAGAGAAGGTAGTTGAGATATATATATATATCTATTTAGTGGCAGTGTCAAAGATGAGAAGCAAACAACTATTTTGTCTTAATTTGTTGTTAATCTATTGGTCGATCAGTTTATAATTATAGTATCCATTGAATCAGATGCAGTGTAACTTCACAATTTGGCTGCCTTTGCGTCATTAGAGTTTCATGATAGCGATGCTTATGTTTTTTTGTAATATAATTTTGTTACATCTAATATAATATATGTTTTTATATATCTTTTAATTTTTAAAATAATGATATCATGATGACGTGAATAAGGTAGATTATACGTGTGTTTTTTAAAAAAAAATATTGAAATTTAAAAGTTTAAAAGATAGTTTTTCTGAGGATTTAAATCACGAAATATTTGCAAACAAGTATTTACAGTGGCTTTTTCGTTCTCATAAAATCATCATAGATAAATAGCTACCCTCGGTTGCTTTTATACCTCCTTAGATAAGGTATTTGTAATGGGCATAATCATCACATATATTTGAAAAATAAAAATTAAAAAAATATCTTATAAAATAATTTCTTTCTAGTTACAAATTGCGTGTAACTATAAATAACAACAACAATAATAATAATAACAACATTAATATTTACAACATTTTAACACCACAAGAAAGGAGATCGATATTTATATATAAACAAATAAATGTTCTAATGTAATTTAGAATAAAATAAAGGTAAATTGACTAACATAAAATAAGGAAAAAAAAAATCCATGTGTCGAAGCTGAAAAACAACACCAAGGTGTTGTGGTTAAACAACAAATAGGAAAGTGAGTCAAGACCATGGATCACCCTAGACCCGATCTAATGTCTTGTGTATTGCTTGAATATGTTGACTATGACGTTACATCCAATGTCACATTGATGTCACCATTGGATACTAATAAAGTACCACACAATTAAATGAATATATGAGGTACTATATGTCCAAGAAATTCACACATGTGACATTGGCATAGAAGACAATGTTTGACCTTAGTTCATGCCTCTCGGTTAACAATCAAGTGTAATCAAGCAAATTTAATTGATAATTTCAATTATTAGTTAAGTTTCTTATTAATTATCAATATTTTTAATCAAGAAATAAAGTAATTAATACTTGTAAAAAATATTCTATTTATCATAATTTGTTCTGTGCTTGAGAAGGAATTAAGCAGTACTTGTAAAATTATTTTTTTTTATTTTAAATGAATTTAAACTATTTAATTCCACATGAAGACCATTATTCAGTTGTTTAGCTATATAAATTTACTGAATTTTGATTGGCTTCTAGTTAGGTCACGGTCATTGATAGCATAATTATTCCATTAACTGTTAATAGTCCACCTTGAGTTTGGTTGTTAAGCATGATCCCTTTGCTAAGGTCGTCTTGAATATGATGAGCTTCACATGTAAAAAACACTGAATCAAGGCATCTTAAATTGACAAGTTATCGATCTCGAGCTTTTATTTTATCGATTAATCTGGTACTAAGTTCTTCAATACCTCAAACAAAAGAGTTCTCTGATTGTGTACTTATCTATAGATTCTCATGCCTGTTCAGGTGTTGACTAGGCAAGCATTGCGGATGATAATACTTCAATTAATGGCGACATGCATGTGTTGTCTTTCTCAGTGTTCATTCCATTAGCTAGAGCAGACTCCTCCACTGAAGTTAATATAAAGTTGTAACTCGCTGTAATGGTTTTTGAGCTCAATGGAATAAAAATTTGCTACAAGAACTTTGCTTCTCCCTAGCTACCTTACTAATATTTAAGAAACTTCATGCTGTTCATATGGATTGTGTTGATCAATCAATTAACAGACTCTCTTACTATGCCTTTCAGTCACACACAATATATAACAAAATTAGTGTTTTTAAGTTTAATTTGGTGTATGACAGTAAAGCCAAAGCCTGGAAAAATTTTGAAGCATATGTCAACGTAAATAACTGTGAAAGCAAACAAACATGCCCTTGATGACAAGATCTATCTTGTCCCCGAACGGTTCACAAGATCAGAGACCAATACACACTGTCACTCATCTTGTGCATGATGAAATTAGCTACCGCGGGCAAATTAGGTCAGAATATCCTGTGCCTTTACAAGCCTTCAATTGCTAAACTCCAAAGCCTCTGAAGCAAACCAAGGCCCAAGCTGTGTACGTAGACATATCACATGACTAATTAGTAACTTATAAAAAATATAATAAGGTAGGATTTATTTATTAAAAATAAATATATTAGTATTTTATGAAAAATATGTTTTAAGAGTGTTTTATGTGACTAAGTTTTTGAGAGTAGTTAATGTAATTTTAACAATATGCTATCAAGGTTTTTTCTTTCCCCTAAATTTAATTTTTTTAAATTTTAAATTCTCGCCATTATTGCATTGTAATTCGTCTTACAATTCTAAACCATTCTTTTTTTCCCCTCAATTTTAGATTTTGGTTGTCAAGATCTCCATGTATAAGAACTGCGTCTACTATATCTCAAAGTAGTTTGCTCACTGTGCAACTAGTATCTCCCGCGATCGCCTTGCCTCTCTCAAAAAATTGAACCAGATAACATTAAACATAGGACGATCATCAATTCCACGGAAGTTTTCTATTGCTCGCTAGTATAAATCGGGAAGCACTTGCGTCAGACGGCCAAGAAGTCTAGCATCTCGTGGTTGCACGTCTCATTTGAAAAAAAAAAACCTCTACAAATGTGTCATACTAATGATTAAACTACGAGTACTTGGGGTGACACCTATATTGAAAAGCTCACCACGATTGGGTCATTTCATTTCCACCAACAAATTTCTTCTACTGTGTTCATAGCAATTATAAAGTATTAGTAACCAATCTAAGTTTGTTCATGGCCTCCTAATCCTATTTTTTTTCTCTTTTATCATATAAAATTAATAAAATAGGAGTTGATCATACTCATATATGATCGTCTGTGCCAACACCATCATCACCACTTGGATTTGTTACAACCATCATCTTTTAGTACTTAAGGATTAATCCCTCATTTTTCTCACTAAATCCAAAGAATTCCAATAATTAGACAAACCTAATACAAGTGCATGCACTCACTATAACCAAATAATTACATTCGAAAAGTCATTAATTTGAATTTATTGGATATCCAAATTAGTGGGACCCAACACGACATTGAAATTCTAAGCAATCGTCTATACTTAAGTTTTTCAAACAAAGGAAGACAATGTCATTCATACATCATCAACATTAGTGACAATTATAAATATTGAAGGGTTTTAAATATTTCTACACCTGTTTTGGATAGTACATAGATGATTAATTATGGTCCATCGTGTTTTCTAGATTCATTTAGTAGAAAAAATATAGGACCGGACTATTTATCTCAGAATTAATCTGATTATAAGACCTGGATACCTAATCAGAAAGAATGATGATTGATGAAGGTGCTATTGATTATATGACATTTGATGTTAGATACGTCTCAACTCTTAACTCATCCTCCTAAAACTGTATCTTCACAGCTAACAGTAATTCTACCCAGGTTATTAGGAAAGGATCTATCTTTACATCTTAATTCTATATTGGTTGTTCTCTCCTTAAACTATTTATCAGTCTCTCAAATTACTACTAGCTTATGCTATATTATTATTATTTTTAGATTGATCATTATATGTTTAAGGATATCTAGACTTAATAAACGATTGATTATTGTGTTGAAAGAGATTTGAATCTATAATTACTTAGACTTAAGAGTCGGAAACTTATAGTAGATTGCTATAAACTTTAGAAGCAAAGAGCATTGATTCACCAAAGAAGATAACTGATATCTTACTCTGGCATTGACAGTTGAAACATAACTCATTTGGTTATTTAAAGTTCTTTTCTAGTTTTATTGGCAAATGTGGATATTACTATTTTCAAATGTAATATATCACTACAAGAAAATCTGTAATCATCAACAGTTAAAAGATAATGATTTTAACAAAAATCGTTCTCTTTTTGTACTTTTTTTAACAAAGACAATGGTTTTTGAAAAACTGTTATCTTTTAGCGTTGTTTGGAGGGGCTACAACAACGGATTTTTAAAATTATTGTGTTTAACTGTTGTTATAAGGGTTATGACAACTGTTTTTTCGACCGTTGTCTTTTTTTGCCTTTTTGGGTTTCAAAACAATAGATATTTTGGTTAAAATATTAATTTTCTTAAACCTAAATATTTCACAAAGTCCCAACGCCAAAAAAACCCTCCCTTCCTTCATCAAAGACCTGCCTCCTTTGTCAAAGACTTGCCTCCATCGCCCTCGACGCTTCTCTAGCAAATCGACGGTGAGGCGTTCAACCCTTCAATGCGACTCGTCTCATGTTCTTCGGCTTCTTGGCCCCGGCGCTGACGAGGCTCCTCTCATGGTCATACTACCTTCGCCTTCCTTAGCTTCGCCCTGATGGCGCTCTTCACCGTGGCGTACTCCACTCCTCTAATTCTAAGCCCCTCTGCCTCTCCTCTCCCTTGCCGTCGTTGCTTGTTGTCTCCGCTAAGGAAGTGATTACTCGCCTCTCGCGAACTCCGCTACCAGAATATGTATGTTCCAGGTACCTTTGCATAAACTAATCTTTCACAAGATTAGGCTTTAAAGAGAAGTATGTTCCAGGTATCGCTGCCAGAAGATGTATGTTCCAGATACCGCTGCCAGAAGATGTACTCCAAATTGCTTGTATTTTTTCAACTATGTAAACTTGATCCTCACTAAGGAATTTGTGCACAGACTTGCAATAGCTACAATTATGTTTGTATTCCACTCTACGATACACTAGGTATGTAAATGACCTCTGAAGTCTAAAAACTTAATATGCATGTGATATGTGAGTTATATGATATGTTAGCATGTGAAGGAGTTGTTGGTTACATCGTAGAGCATGCTAAAATGGTTGTTGCTTTTGTCCAAGAGACGAAAATAATCAGAGGAAAGGGTAGTTTAAATGGACTTAATTTAATGGAAGTCGAGTTTAAGTTTAGCATATATAATATGTGTCTATCATTTTGCACATCCTGTCCTCCAACTGCACATCTACTATGCATCTCAAAGGTGGGGATGCTCATCTTTTAACTGTTCCAATATTTTAACTTTCACTCATTATGTTGCTTGGTTATGCAGTAATTGTTTTATTGGGTTCTACTACTGTGGAACAAAATGCTACTACTGCCAACACCAGAATGAAACTATACTCTTGGGATAAAATTCTTGAGATGGTTAGTTTATTACTAAGTTAATGAAAACATGCATGTCAGATTATCAGCTTAATAATTATATATTACTTTTTAGGGGAAAGAGAACACATCAGATCCATTGCCTCCTAAACCTCTTGATATATGCACGATAATGTACATGAGTGGGACGAGAGGAGATCCGAAAGGTGTTGTATTGACTCATGAATGCATCGCAACATATGTAACAGGAACTGACCTATTCTTGAATCAATATGAAGATAAGGTAATATTCTTGCCTTTATTCATATCTGTTGTTTAGTTTATTACTAATGGTGCTTAAGTATAAGCTATGATATATGTTTTGATTTGTATACTATAGATGACAACAGATGATGTCTACCACTCCTTTCTTCCCCTTGCTCACATTCTTGACCGAACAATTGAAGAATATTTTTTCCACCATGGGGCTTCTGTTGGCTATTATCATAGGGTATGGAAACATATTTTTTATAAAGTCTTTTTTGATTTATTATAATGTTGATGGGCTTTCAATGCAAGGATATCATGCTTTGAGGGATGACCTTATGGAACTGAAGCCAACTCTCTTTGCTGGGGTTCCTAGGGTTTTTGAAAAGGATTATGAAGGTATTTTATATATCAAAAGACTTTTTATTGATATTCTCAATTAATTAAATTTTAAGCTCAGATCTTCCTAAAGGTAAGAATTTGGAATTCAGGTGTGCTAAAGGCATTGTTAAAACTCCTACCACATAGAAGGATGATCTTTAATGCTCTACACAGATAGTAATCATTTTTTTCGTTCAAACTTAATTTCTAAATAAATTATATTCTTTTAGCTAACATTTCATTCTTCTTGGAATTGCTTGCATTTTAACTCATTATACATTTCTTCAAACAATATGTACTCAAGAAGTTCGCATTAATGTTTAAGATTATATTGGATTTGTTCCTTGTTACTCTCTGATTGGTTGAGATGTGATGTATATTTTTATTATTAATAATTGTTATTTATGGATACAAATATTTGATTTATATTGCATTTCTTTTGTTACTTTTGAATCACAGCTAGTTGACTGTAATAATCATCTAGTTCCTTGTTTTAAGACATTTTCTAGTTGAGCTTGCTGGATTATGGATGTCTTATATTCTTGCCATCTATAGTTGTTGCTTTAGTTGTCTTTGTTTCTAGATACACCATTGATGCAAAAAAGTCATCTTTGGGTAAGATAACTACTTGAGATAGATTTATGTCATAACTATATTGTGTCAAGAACTATACTCTCTTTAATTTATAGAGCAAGAAACTTACTGAGTACACTGACTGTAATGGAGTTGACATGACGGATTGAAGGATTGCATCTAACCTTAAGGGTGTGACTAGCAAGTACTTTGACGATTGCCATGAGGAGGATACGAGTAACCACGCCAAGTATGAAGAACTAGAAAGAAAGCTTTGGGATTTAAGCGAGAAGATGGTTAAAGCCAATGAGCAAAAAACATTCAAGGCAAGAGGATAAATAGCATATACCAAGATTCTTTAAGTTTATACAATAAGATGTACTTGAGAGGATTAGTTTTGAATGTCTTCTAATTAAAATTTATTTGTGTGCGAGTAATTATATTTATTATAGAAGTGTAAGGATGATCATTTGTATATTTATATTTATTGTTTATTTAATAATATATTGTTGATTGAAGTAAATTTGATTTTCATTCATCTTCTATTTGTGTATGATATTAAAAGACAACAGTTTAAAATCGTTGTAGAATTATTGTCTATTACATTTAAAGGATAATATTTTTTAAACATTGCAAAACTATTGTTGTTAATATTAAAACACAACGGTTTAAAAACCGTTGTCATTGAGGGGGGTCTTTAACAACACCATCAGTTACAACGGTTTTAAAAGGACAAAGACAACGGATTTTATCCGTTATCTTTTAGCTTTTTTGTTCTAGTGTCCTCTTACTTTTCTTTAATTGTTCAGTTTTATTATTTTGTTTATTATTATTGCGCTACTAATCAAATCAAAAGAATGAGAAGGAGTTACTTTTTTTCTTGTAGGTAATTTACCCCCTCTTGCTGGCCCCGCTACGCCAACATATTGTTCATGAACATTAATGGGCTGAATACATTTATGTTCAACCTTATTTGTTTAATTTAATCGGTTATTCAAAACTTGTTTATTTAATTGATCTTATGTGTATTAAATGAATATAACAAGTTATTATCAAGTCAAGCACTAAGTTTATTCATAAATGTTCGATTCATTTAAAGTACTAACTCCACCAGATTTTCTCCTACTTCTCCATCTTCTTCCTCCCTCATGCCCTAACTTGAATATCGGAGTGGCTTGACTCTTTGACGTTAGTCTAACCCTCTTTTGGAGTGCTTTTTAGGTCCATCAATCCTCCTTACCGACAATCTTCAGAGAACGTGTGTGTCAATCCGTTTGTTGACCAGTGACTTGACCATCCATGGTATTTATCCCGAATCGTAACCAAACAAGCGCTTGACTAGGCAATTGTGATTTTACAACTGCTATTTTGCAGCCGCCTATTTGAGCGACAGTCATGACTAAGAGTTGAGCTTGATGTTTTTCATGTATGCTTTTTAATGAGCTCTACAGCACAAGCCTGTGAGTGGCAATATCCAGGGTCAGCTCAATTTGTAAGTGCATGTAGTAATGATTATAAAACTCAACAGAGGATTTCATACCTCTGTAGACTCCGCCCGTGCATTTGTCAATTTGAGTTCTTGTTAAACTCCTTCTCAATGGCATAAGACAGAGGTGGAGTCAGCACAGGCCCAGGGCCTAAACAAAAGGTGGAGCCAACACATAATGTTCCAGACCTCATGGCATCACCTTCTCCAGCGACAGCTTAGCAGCGGCAGCATCACGTGCAAGAGAGGTGAAAAGCAGTCAGCAGTGAAAATAGTTTGATGGTGACCGCAAAACTGGCATACGACAAAAGAGAGGGATGACGACTTAGTAATAAAACACATGGAATTAATTGAAACCGAACCTAAGCCTATCAATTCCCCATTAACATAATTATCCTCTAAAATACTATATAAAATCTATTTTAAATTCTAAAAATTTCTAAATAAATTTTATATATTTAAATTTATTTATTTTACATGTCATTAACTAATTACTATTATTCATTTAATTACTAAATTTATTCTAATAAAATTTTTAAACATAAATTCTATTTATTTATTTTATAAATTGTCACGGTAGTCATTCCATGAAAAATGATATTGGAATTAAAACGAGAGAGTCCGCGACACTGTCGCTACCATTTTTACAAACCCACAGGCCCTACTTGGCATGAGAAAAAAATATTATTACATAACCCAGATTTTTTAAAAAAAAATATTACACAGCTCTAGTTAAACTTCGTCTCCGCATACACCCCGCTCCGCTCTCAAGTCTCAAGCCTTTGCAATCTGCACTCCTCAACAAGCTATACCTTCCTCCACCCTTTGCAATAAGGAAGCTTAATCAAAGGTAACCTAATTTTCTAAACTGTTTTTTTTACTTGTTCAGCACAAAAGTTGACGATGCTGACCTCTTTATTTGACCTTTTTATTCTTTTAAAATTTACTAATTTACTTTCGAGTTGGATTTCATGGCTAAATTAAATCTCGATCATAGATATTTGATTTGTGGCCTTATTGTGATGCATGACTGAAGTCGATCCTTGCCCCACCGAGCAGTGGCAGAGGCAAGGGGGCGCAGGGGTGTGTGGAAGCATCCCCTTGTTCCAAAGCCCTAGAACCAACTAGCTGTGGATACCTGGTGAACACGGGCTTCCTTAGCTCCATCGGAGGAGATTATTGCGTTTCCACCTTGCCGAATCTGCCGTGTCTTCTTAGCATCTATCCTCCGGCAGCTGAGGATGAGCAGAGTCGTAACTTTCATGAGACCAGAGAGGCAACCACCTCAGGGCCGAGCCCAATGAAGGATCTATTTTTTTATTATACAAAAAAAATAAGAGACATGAATCCTAAATGGCCGCTAAACTTATTCTCACGGCTCTAAGGCGCACACTAACGCATGACTCTTCTTTGCACACAATTTCTTCTCTAGTGTTGCTCTTCTTTGCACGTGATTTCTTCTCGACGTTCTTTCTACCAAGGCACGGATCCATTGAACAAGAGGTAATCATAATCTTTTTCTTCGACCATCTTCTTCGTCTTACAACACGTGATACCAATTGTATCCTAATCATGCAACGGTCGTTTGTGCGACCTAATTGTGTCGATTTTTGCAGTGGTTATCTCATGCGACGCGGGCTGACGATTGGCCTTTGCTCATGTGACCTAATTGTGTAGCGCGATGGCTATCGCACGCTATCCCGGTCGAATGTACGAATGACGACCTAATTGTATGATGGTTACTACTTATCGTCTTGCTACTGACTGCAGTCACCGCATTGGTCTCAGTATTACGGGATACATTAAATGGACTATCAATATTATCGATTGAGAAAGAAATAGTCTGACGATTATGCAGATTTGATTAAATATCTCTAAAACTAGTGTTTATATAATTATTTTAAATATTTATTAACTTTTTATTGATATAATATTTTAATTTTTAGTTTATTTATGTATATGTTATTTGTAAATTAAAATTTATCATTATTTATCGTAGTAAAAGGGTCACTTTTTAGTATATTTTTTTAGTATGCGCTTCAAGCCCTATTGAACACAGGTACGACTCTGAGGATGAGAAGCATAGGACCCCAACTGCGGCCCGCGCATTTTAGTTCCATTGGTGGACGAGGCGGCCAAGCGGAGGCAGAGGCAAGGAGGGAATGGGAAAGAAGACAAGGCATTGAGGCAGTGAGATAGGTGATGGAAGGTCTTCCTCATCACCATGGTCCGATGCGGCGAGCGCGACGCTTCGAGCGGCGGTGGCGACGTTCATCTCAACAAACCTCCTCAGCTCCGTCTTCCCTCAAGTGTGGGTCACGTGCGAAGCACAGCCTAATCCATTGGGTGAGGCCTCACTAATGGACCATACTCTCCATCAGAAAAACCACTAACTTGTTCGTGGCCCGAATATAATTTTATATTTCCCCCCTTTTTATATACTATTTAAAGTCTTCCACTTTATTATTCAAGCTTAATAACTAAGAAAATAAATAATTTTATTGATGGGAGTAATCTAGAACCTTGAAGTAATTAGAACAATTTTATGATGCTAAATAATAGTACAAGTAAAGAAGAAGAATCGAAATCAAGAAATGGAATTACGGAAACAATTAACTAGTCATTTGAGGGTTTACAAAACTACAGCTCTTACAATTCCCATCATAGTCTCCATTTCTTGCCCCTTTATAAACCTCTTCATTAATATGAATGATAACCAAGTTCATATCTTAAGGTTAGAGATGCACTATCATAAAAATTAGATAGATTTCTATGGGAAATTGCATGGATAGTTAAGACCATCATAGTCAATGGGCTCGAAGGAGGTTGGTTTATCGGCGATTTCCTGCCGGAACTGCACTTTGAAATGGATGTCATTTGACCGTATCTAACTTAAATAATTATAAGGATGACAAGAAGAGGTGCTCTGCTCTTTTTTATTAGGACTTCACGGTGCGAGAGTAATGACAAAGCTTCAGGAATCCTGTGTCGACCTCTTGTTTGTTGTTGAAAACAGTAGGTTCTGCTACTGTATTTCTAAAGTGTAATTTTAATTTTGGGAACCGAAATCCTACCCTTATTGGATTTGTTTTTAATCAAAGACTCGCTAGGGAAGGTTGGGAAAGATTTGTTAGGAGTAAACCTGTTACAATCGATCGTCTCAAAAGTTTTTTTTCATACTTCTGAGTGTGTACTAGATTCATAAGAACTTACAATCACGTAGGTTTGAGCAGATAATCTCAAACTGTCGACTCTAGCGAGCCGAGCCACGCGCCGAGTAGGTGAGTCGTGGACAC
>JBBMJZ010000122.1:18417398-18434777 GCA_037833815.1 Zingiber zerumbet | reverse complement strand
ACACCGTGCCATATGTTAATTGAAAGATCTTAAACATAATTAAAACTCTATGAAGAATTTATTTAATTATATCAATTTATTTTTTTGATAAATTTATTGTAAAATTAAAAGTATATGACGTATGGCTAAAAGTGAAAGTTCCTTATACATCGATCAAGAACTGTGATCCTTTTGTCTCAGTCGTGGCTTCCTTGTTCCACACCGTAATATGAGAAGCCGTCCGGATCGTCGACCTATTAGATACAGACAAATTACGAGGAAAATTTTGTGCAAACTGAGTAGTATTCTGTATGTGTTTCACACCGTAAAAAAAAACGAACCATCGGATTTGGAGCGATTGGTCCGGCCTCATATAAATTTTTTATTGCCGTCAAAGTAAATTGAGAAGTACTCATGATAGGTGGTTCAGAAGCCTACCATTTAATGATTACGTGTTTATTTGGAAAAAAAATTTCTATAAATACACCATAGTTGGGGATTGAACCATAAATACCTATGATAATTTGACGCTCTTACACTGCATCATGACCTAAGGGCATAAATGATGAATCAGATAACATCAAACCTAGGCTATTGGCATGGTTCTATAAATTTTTTTCACCAATTACTAAACTAATCAGAAAACGCTCGTCATAAGTAATTTATAAAATATTATAATTTTTTATTTGGATTTTATTGTTCAGATCTCAAGACGCCAATTCCCCAAGGCAGCCCAAACAAGATGCAAGGCAAGGTTATATATGGGGCGGCGATGGGAAGTTAACAATTCATCCCGCTCATGATCCCATTGTCATTCCTAACTGAGCCTAGTAAAAAACAGGAGCCAAACAAGTTGAGTGAGCCTAATGGAAACAAGCCAAGAGAGCCTATTAGACCAAGTGAGTAAAAGTAGATGGGCTAAGTTACCGAGATGGATGACCAAGCACGGTACTCTAAATATACATTTATATTATATTTTTATATGTTTGTATTAAAAACAAAAGAATAAAACCATAATCAAGCTTTAAACAAATTTGTAAATAATTTTGTTCATTAACATATGCCCATGAACATTCTTGAGATGAGATCATTAACATAACTTAATATCGTATTTTATTGATTAAATACTAGTGTGGACAACTCAATGCTCCTGCAATTTGCTGATAATACCATTATTTTTGTAATCCTTACTGCCAAGGAAATCATTCCAAATTACTCTATTTTGTTTGTTTGTCTGTGGGCATGCCATTCTCACTAATCTCTTTTTGTTTGTGTGTGCATGTCTGTTCTAATGAGCAACTCGTTGTTTACATACCCACAAAGAAACAAAAAAACATCCATTAGTTTTTCCTGAAACAAGTTTTGAGAAAAAAAAATGCGAGTTAAAATATGCACCAACATAGAGTATAACCACGATATTCCAGATTCTAAATAGTCATACATCCATACGCACAATTCTGTCATTTATCACTGTGCTGCGAGGTGCTGATGGTTAGTAGTAGGCAGGATGAAGTACCCATTGATGGTAGACGGTTAACACCTCACCTCTCTCAAGGCCTAGCGAGCACCTTCTTAGGCAGCTTCTCCACTGGAGTTGTTTTGAGCAGGAAGAGCCTTGCCGCACGCTCCCTCAAGGTACCGCCACATTTAAGACCATACTTCTGTAGCAATGTTTTGAGTTGTTCCATTCCAAGCAGCTGCAAACATGGAAATGGCATCTAATTAAGCGCATTGCCAAGCCAGAAGATGTGACAACATCGGACAACTAATCAGAAGAAGAATAGCTAATCAAACGGAATACTGTCATCTAGGGAACAGAATACTGTTATCTGGGAAGAAAAATGCTCAGATCTACACTGTGCAAGTATAAATTGAATCTCATATCCAAACTCAAATCATTTGAAAGGTACTTGAAGATTTTTGATGGATACAGAACCAATCAATCACAAGAGAAGGTGCTTTTGTGGAATGCCGGGTTTGAATCAAATTCCGCTAAGAAGGCTCTATAAGATCATATCACTCAAAATGGTCACAGATTTAATAACACAAATGCACAAAAGCTTATTTCCCATTCCACCCTTAAAAAATTCTAATCAGCATTCCCGTGTTCAACTCTCAAAGTCTAAATTCACAAATTATACCATGTTGAGAGGGTAGTATGCAGACTGTACAAATCTGACTAAAGACTGTACAAACTTTCCAGCAACTAGCATGTTGCACCAATATCAGTGCTCTAAAATTCTTATTTCAACCAACTAACCTATTAAACAACTATGCAACAAGAGCGAAGCATGCAAACAATGAAATTTTTAATAGACTTAAAAATATAGAATTTTCCATCCACTACTCTAAATAATCTAAACTATGTCACCATATCTAATCAACTAACATAATTGTGCATATGAATAACATAGACTAACATAGATTATGCTTCTTATGGAATATTAGAATTCTAACAACCATTTCAAAGATATCATAAGAGTTTTAAGAAACATCCAGCTGAAACTTGAAAGTACTAGGGAGTCTCATCAGGTCGAAAAATACTAGAGTTCATCAATAGAGCTAAGACATCTTAAAAGTACTGGGAGTCGGGTATCACTTAAGTCGGTTTTCATATAAAAGGATAGCTAAAAACCAAAGTAGTCGACAACACAATGCTTAAACGTCATTTTAAAGCAGATTATCAACAAAAGTATATATGCTTCATTTTAGTCCAACTATTTAAAAGATTGGAACACCATGATATATAATATTAGATCGGGATGAATGTACCTCCAAACCATCTGGAGAGTCATAATCATCAAAATTAAGAGATCTGTCTACATAGGAATTGTCAGTGGTCGTTTCAACTACAAGATCAGTCTTTTTCTGCACTGACTGAGGTTGATTTTCCTCTTTTGATTTAGCCACACTTAACTCTGTTACCACCATGGAACCAGAAACCAAATCAGTTCGAGCATCAACTTCCTCTGATGTTCCAGTTACACAGTTGAGAATTTCATCTGATGCAGAATCACTGCCTCTACTTCCAGAATCCTGTTCTATTACTAGAGAATTCAAGGCGCCACCTTTATTTATTTCATCAATATTTCTCGTTTCAGAACCACCACCAGATGATTCTCCGTCGGAATTAGTGATAGAAGCAGAACCAGATGGTGAGCCACCATCTTGCAGTTCGCTTTGATTTGAACAATTTCCACTATCTAACACCTCAGATTTCTGATCGCCATTATCACTGTCATCGTCTTTATCTTCAAGTTCGCCATCATCACTCTCACTCTCACTTTCATCCACTTTTTTCTTTCCCAGCCTACGAAACCAGGTTAATCAAGGATCAGACAACAAGAAAAGGATACTATATTACACTTGTCGGTTGAAAAAATAATGACCACGAAATACCAAACAAATACACTTACCATATCTTAAGACGCTTAGAAGAAGGTTCTGATAACGGTAAAATTTTGCGCTTCGACTCCTTGTACAATGCAAAGGATTGTCGCACCGATTCCTCAACCTTTTCCATGCATTTCTCAGTATCCTCCCTGTACTTCTCCAAGTACTTTTCCACATCCACCTTGGAGTTCTTTTTCACCTCCTTCGCCTTCTTCTTAAGGAAATCCTCCGCGAGTTTCTCCAACCTTCGGTCCTCGGCCTCGGCCTTCCACTCCTCGAGCTTCTTCTCGGCGTTCACATGGCGCAGCCGGCGACCGCTCATGTCTCTGCAAGCGTCAAAGTTGTTTGTTTTCTTTTGACCAGCTTTGGTCGCAGCGCCTCGGAGCAAGGAACCGAACCCTCCTTTGCCGCCGGGGAGACGGAGAAGGAGGGTGATGGAGGGGAAGAGACCATCACTGGAGGCCGATATGGTGGTAGAGTCAGAGATCTCCCGGATTCCAGAGACGACGCGGAGGGATCGAGGGGGAATTCCAGTTCTGGTTACAATATCGCGCCTTAGATCTTCACCGGAAACGGTGGGGGAAGGGATCTGGAGGCAGCGGGTCTTTCCGTCTAGAAACTTCACGAAGATTTGGTACGTCGCCATGAACGGACCAGGCACGACAAACCCTAATTTGAAGAGGTCGGAGAGGAAGAGGAAGGAGTGACTTCCCTATAACATTGATGCAAAAAGGTGGAGACGGCCACCCCAGCCGCCCCCCCCCCCTCTTCGGGAGGAGGTAAATCCACGGTGAATACTGGACCAGTTAAAGACTGGGTGTCTCAGGTATTTAGCACAGTCGGCCTAGAATATTATTCCAGTGCGCGTCTGGCAGACCCTTGACCCCCCGACCATTGATGCAAAGAGCCACGCCTTAACCGGTTACTCCAGCCCGTGTGGGCGACTTCCCTATAACATTGCTAACATAGCGGATCACTTTCACGTGCCCGGATCCGGGTTTCAGCCATGGTTCGGGCCGGACTTCAACTAAGGAAATGTGTGGGGGAAAAAAATCTAAACCAAAAAACAACAATTATAGAATTAGAAACTAAAATAAATAATTACAAAATTAGGATCCGTAGAAATTTTTCAAAAAATTAAAATAAAAAATGATAAATATTTTCTAAAACTCGATAAAGTTGAATGTTCCCATTTGATAAATTGTAATTTTAAATTTGATCGTGATCGAAACAACTCTATGACCTTTTATTTTACATAGTCGACACGAATAATGTGGCAGTTGCGTTAAATAACACAATTCACTCTGCCTTTCAGGACCAAAAACACATTGCGAAGAAGAAAAGCTAATTAGAAGCGATTCCAGAACAAGCTCTCTGCTGCTTCAGAAGTTGTTGCTCCAAATAACTAACAGAAACATGAATATGCAAGATGGTTCTTCTTGGATACGTAAGTTGAGATGAAATCAGTTGCAACGGGAGAGGAACTGGAAACCTTGGATGGAACAAGTATTTGCGTCCGGCCTGAAGCTATTCTTTTTCCGGCTACATTCCCATAGAACAGGCCAGAGATGGCCGGCACAAACACATCACTTTTGGAACATATTTGGAAGTCGAGAGCTCGCTGTAGTTCTGCAGCCCCTGGTTGGAGAAATTGACCTTTCTTTTCTGCAGGTATTAGATCATCCTGCAACATCACCAAGGCATAATAGACATTCTAGCTCAAACTCATGAAATTTAAATCTCCTCGATAAAAAAAAGGGAATGAAGTTTGAATGCAATAAATCGTTGGCAAATCTGTAACTCACCTTCGTATAAGTTTTTGGAAACATCTCCTTCAAGGGATTGAGACTTTCATGCCACCAAGTCTCAGTAAGGTAAATTGTGCTGTCTGCATTGAAACCAACTTTTCTTAAAAAGTCTCTGATCTCCAGAGGAGAGTAACAAGGCTTTTTCCCATTTCCTTTCTCTTTACAGCCTTTTTTCTCTAGCACATCAACCCTGAGGTCAATTGCAATAAATTGACTTCCGGTATTGCGACTAAGTATTTTTAGTCTCTCAACCATTCGTTCAGCCACTTCCAAGAGCTCACGCTTCATTTCAAGGCTTCCAAACATAGCCAAGCAAGCAGTTGAATCCAAATCGGTAATTGGTTTGCCATTTCCTTTCAAATTGATTTTTGGGAAGACACTTGTAAGTCTCAAATAACTATTTCTTTGGAAGATTGGTTCAACATTGTTGGCTATGTATTCTCTTGAAACCCTATTGGGTACTTTGACAACAGATGGACTTTCAGCAGTTAATTCAGCAGGAAGCTCCCTTGCTACTTTTATAACACCATCCAAGCTTGCAATGAACTTATCAGCATCATACATATCTTCAAAATTCCTGCAAATATGTAAAATTTGTCAAGCTTAGGGAAACAAGGAAAAAGTAGATCTCAATTCACATCAATTTGGAGGAAGATTGATGTCTGATGTACCTTAAAATAGATTAAAATTCATCTTTAAAAGCAATAATTGCACCTATTGCAAGTGCGCGATAAAACAAGAAACTTTAGCCTTACTAGTGAGTTCGTGGCCTAACAAGTCATCAGCGAATGAGTAGTCATTCAAAATGTATGTTAAAGCAATGAAAATCTGTAGTATATATCCGCAATCATAAGGTTCACTTATGGATAAGCTTCTCATCATCCGACCAATGTTAACTCACTAGATTTAGTTTGTTTTGCTTGTATCCATAACAGTATAAAATGATTATGATCTCAGATTTTAGTCATGGCTAGATCAGTGACAAGGAAAATGGTTTATTTGGGTTTAGAATCAGAAAATGCTGATGTGCCCATAAGCTGTTAAATAAGAGTTGAGATATGGAAACACAAGCAATGACAAAGTTGCCAAGTAACCTTTTTTGACCAAGCTCACTTCCTCTGATGTCAGGAAGCACTAGGGTAGCATCCAAATACCTCACTATAACAACTGCATCAGTGACCTGACCAAGAAAAATTAGGAGATTAATGAAATTACTTTTTCTTAATCCAAGCAAATCTTAGCTTTTCTTGGTGGTTTTTTTTATCAGAGCAAATGACTTGACCATCATATTATTCTTGAATATAACAAGATCCAATAAAATCATTACCATGAGGAACATAGCGAAGTTACACACTATCTTTCTATTGACAAGAAAATTGAATAACTGATGAAACTTCGGAAGGACGTAAGATAAGATAGACAATGCAACATAAGAATCCAGCGTAAGCTAAATATTGGAAAATAAAACATTCTGGTAACTCTTAAGTCTTGAAAGACTTCTAATGAATAATTGTCTTGGAGAATGTTTCATCAAAATGAACCAATAACGTTAAACTTTAACTTGTCTGAGTCAACAACCAAAAACTTACACAATAAAAGTTATTCATTTATATGAGCTTTGTCAATACCAACAAATTGTATTATAGTCCCATACCTGTGAGATATGGTGCTCAGGACCTCCAGTTAAGGAAAATGTAATGTAACCTTTAGACTGCTCTACTTCTTCTGCAAATTGAAATCCAAAGGGGAAATACAAAAAATGGTCCTGCTATTAATGAAGAGTACAAAACTCCATCTAGCATACCAAAGAATCTTGAGACTCAGTAACTTACTTGAAACTGGCTTGGCCCAGCAAGGTTTAAGTTCTTGGATGCTCTCGGTAGAGGCTTGGTTCAGAGACTTCTGTTCTTCCTTTAATGCATCAAATTGTATGATTGATGTTTCTTGCACAGTTACCTAAACATATGCAAGTACAAGAAAAGAATTCAGAAAAAATATCTATAGTTAGGATACATATAAATGATTTATGGAAACATGACAAAGGAGCCAATGTAAGTAATTCAGAGGATCAGAGAAAAACAAATAACTCAATAGTGTGTTTGCATTATGTAAGACTTCACGCACTTAATAAGGAACAAATAGAAAGAATTAAAAAAATAACAGGTGAAATGAGCTAACAATGATATCTTAGGCTTATATTGTTCCCTTCTCAACAAAATTGATGTTAACAATTTTATAGCAGCAGAGTTGTTTAATGCAGAAAATATTATTTCAAATGGAAAATAGGTATACAGATTATTATTCCTTTAACCACACACATACACATCGAGGATAAAATAACAAGGAGAATGACAATAAGATATCAGAATTCAACATTATTTTTTTTTTAAATCATGTTCAAATGTCTTTAAGCATCAATATCTTTATTGCCTAGACCAGTCTGAATATCTCAAGCATCATAGAATCATGCATTTCTCTCAGAAGGTATCATATGAGGTTCGAAAATGCAAGATAATAGGATACAATACATTTCAAAGCCAGAATAGTGCAACAAAGATATGCATATTCACACGCTCTCTATTATCAATTAGCAGGGAATCTTGTATTGATAATGAAGTGAAGTAAAAATCCAGTTCTGAGTTCTGACTCACACAAGAAAAAGGAAAGCAAATCCAAAGATCATTAAAGGCAAGCATATCCTAGAAAATGCACGTCTAAAAGTGAAATTTTTCAGGACCAGAAGTTCTTTTTTTACAGACAATTAACAAATAAGCTCACATTGATCAGATTGTTCCACTGACAAAATTACGTGACAAAGCAAATTCTAAGATTTTGCACACCTACCTTGAAAAAAAGTTAACAGCGGATCCCGTCTATCATGACGAAATTGATACAAATCAAGAATGGTTCCAATGACCTTGCTGGCATAATCACAACTTAAATTATTTTTGCTTAAATTAGCTTTAAATATACTACTGCAATACGTGTAAAGTGTACTTACTGCTACTAGCTGGTAATTCACTGCAAATATTCCTTAATGGAATTAAGATCCAAGTTTCAACATGTACGAAAAGGATAAAAACAAAAAAATAATGTAGCTGTAATGCACAAATCTACTGCAGAGCACCAGATCAGGGAAAAGCAGGGGGGTACAAAAGGGGATCCGGTTCATTAAAGTTCAAAGTAATCCCAGATTTCTTTTATTTTTTCATAAAAATTCTACTTTGATACTTAAGTACGCATGCTAAAACCTCGTAACAAGTAATAAATATGAATCAGTGAAAAACGTACAACCTTGGACACGAGATCAACATATCTACTGTCATATAACACTAAGAACACTACGAAGAGAATTTCCATGAATTACCGTGACGGAATCAAAATGGTCTCTCTTGATCATGTTGCCGAGCATGACAAACATGGCCATGGTGAGGAATCCGGCGAGCACTTGCCTGGCATCCACCGCCATTGCGCACCAAATTCCTCCCACCACACGCAAAAGCAGAAAGGGAAAGCGGGAGCAAACAACTTGCTACTTCAACCACAATAACAATTAGAAGACGCGAGAGATCTGCTTGGCAATATCAAGAGAGGAGCAAAATGAAAGCGAAGTTTCGCCGCTGGTGCTCAGATCCGGACAAGGACAGACAGACCAGAGTTCAGAAACAGGAGAAGATGGAACGAGAGCGCGGAGTCAGTCGCCCGATGTGGAGCTTTTGGGCGAGCTTCGCCCTACCGACACTCGAGCAGCTAAAAAGAGCAACTTGCAAGCGACTGACTGCTGGCAATTTGGTTATGCCTTAAAACTTTTTATATACATTTTTTTTTTCTTCACAAACTTATCGATAGACCTTTTTAAACTAAATGTTCTTACCCAATTAACATTGACCGGTAATAATCGACTGTTAAAATACTTAATACTTATTAATGAATTGAATATCCGAAAATTATATAATTTTAAGAAAAAAGTTTGAAATAATGGGGAGATTGCGAGGTGGTGATTGGTGGGCGGATGATTAAGGAGAGAAGTGCGGCGGAATTATTGCATCGATTAAGGGGAAAGCGACTGCGATTAAAGGCCAAATCAGCTCTCCTCTTCTCGTTAAAAACAGTCTTTTAAGATTTCGCTGTCTCGTGTCGTGTGAGGAGGAACAAGATGGCGGGAGCCCACGTAGGTGTCGGTGAGACGGGTGGGTAAGATCCGCATCATGTGGTCGAGCTCACGTGCAACCAACGTGAGTTGATCTATAATAGATTACATGATTTGTTCCACCACATAATTGAAATTCTACTTAAATCCAATTAATTTACATTGCAGTCATCACGTGGTGGACCCCTATATAAGGGAATTATGCATTGTTCTACAAGAGTCAAACCTTTGCTCACAGAATACTAACCAAAATCTTTATTATCCTCACAATTCCTACAATATATATCCTCTTTGATTATATGATGGTCCTTTGAAAATTTAATTAGTCGTTTTTGTTTTGTTCAGTCCAAGTTAGCACTGTTTTCTAAATTACTTTCTCCTATCTTATCCGGATACCGGAGTCTCCTATCAGGATCACATATAATATATAACAAGTTTAAATAGTAAAGAAGACATACTTAGACAATTGTTGACAAGCCACAATATGATTTAGTGTTTGAAATAAAAGTCACCTTAACTCAATGAGAAAGTTAATTAAAATTGTTGTAATAATCTATTGATTAGCCAAAAAGGAGCTAGAAAATTGCAACAGCAACATCCATTAGAGGTCAATTGAAGATTGTCAAATGCTCCTTGCCTCTGCGCTTGTTGCATCCAATGCCTCATTTTCCCTACCAGTAGTGCTCGATGCAGTAGTATTGGAGTATTGAATGTTTAATCCAGTATAAGTGTGAGGCGTGGCAGGATAATCTTCACGGTGCTGAGTTGAATTTCCTCTGCCTTTTATGAAAATTAGAGTACCATTGGCGTATTGAAGGGCTAAGAGTGGTCTTAAGTGATGTGAATGGAAAAGAGATTGAAGAGAAAGATGCTCTATTGTGAATGAAACTTTAGTCTTACATTAGGAGTTTCATGACATGTTGATTGGTTTATATTAATTCACATGCATTAAATGCGTCAAATGTAAATAAATGCATGGGAGAAACTCTTTCTCATATGTGAGTGTGCAAGGGGTATAAATCCAGGGCCTAGGTTGCAATCATGTTGGCTTATGTACGAGCACAACTTATGCATCAAATGTTGGACTGGTCTGGGCAAAATTTGTCCAAGCGGAACAACTAATATTTTACCGTGTAAACCTTTTTGCTACTTGTGTAATGAGAGACTACGATCATAGACAAAAGGTTACTCACATTGAAAAGCAACAGAAGCTCTCCACCTAAACTGCGCTCGGATGCTCGGTTAGCTCGCTCGGTCTGTCTGTTCGTTTGATCGGTCTCTCACTCGGCTTGTCTGTTCGATCGGCTAGCCTCTCGTCTGGTCGGATCTCTGTCTGACTAAACTTGCTCGGCCTTACTGTTCGCTCGACCTGTCTGTTCGGTCGGCCAATCTGCTGCTTGCCCGTTGGCCCTTTAGTCTGCTCGGACTGCATTCTACAATTACCAGAAACTAGCCTCTGCTGGCAGTCTGAGATTATAGTTCAGGTCATCTTGCTAAATAAATGAATTTAGTTCAGTGTAATTTAAATTCAGCTAATATTCTATAAATATCTGACAGTAGATGGAGTTCGCCGACACTTTATCTTTCAGTGTATTTAGTATCTTCACAGAGAAAAGCCATCCAACTTCTACCTTGCTGAAGAATCCAACGAACAATCCCTCCATGATTCACTCCCCGTAACAAACTGCTGCATCCTCCGACCGAGTTTTGACTCCTGACACGAATTGGTTCTGGAAGTTTATGTTGAATTGATTAGTTGTTATTGTCGTCTTCTGCTTCTCCTCTGATTCCAATATGATGCATCAAAAATAAATGTGTGTTTTGTATGGCATTATTTGCTTGATGTATCAAATAATTGTGATGGTGGGGTGCCGTCAAAATTAAAGCAATTATTGGATTGAGATGGTTTGAAGGGCATTTTTTGAGACCTTGGTTTCAGGTTGATGTGGGCAAGACATCCTCCCTCCTGGCTTCGGACTCTGCCGCACCACTTCCTTTGGGTTTGAATCTAATAGAGCTTCTGATCCACTCTGTTATTATGCTCTGAAACATGCAGGTCGATGCTCTCGTCCTTCCATACCCAAGCTAGTTTTCACTGGTGCACCCGTCTTGGTTCACTAGAGCCGTTTAATGTAAAGAGGGATATATATAGGTCGCCACCGCTCTCTCTAGTTGCATGACTGCAATTCTCCGTACGTTTTGGTTCAAATCCGGCAGAGTGTTTGATCCCGTGCAGCCGAGCAGGTCTCCTCCCTATGAGAATCATATCCGTCAAAGCCTCTGGTAGTCTCCTGCATGTGAGAATCCAGCAAAGCTTCTGATAATCTCCTACATACGAGAATTTGGCAAAGCTTCTCATAATCTCCTGTCTATGAGAATCCAACAAAGCTTCTGATAATCTGCTATATAAGAATCAACATCTGTCAGTGGGGGCCGGCTGTGCCAGTGTGACCTCTTCGATGATTAAGTCATCACAATGCTGAAAGCAAGATTGCCTTCTGCCTTCTTCGGACTTGAGCAAAGAAATGTAAAAATACCAGGTCAACCACTAGTGTGGAACACCCAAGGAAGAGAGGAGTGAATGCTAAACGACATAATTGCACTTGTTTGTTTGTTTTCTTTCTCCTTACTTATAGTTCACCCGTTACAATGGGGAAACAGACTCCAAATAAAAGGGTATATAATATTTTCTATAACTATTTATATCGTTAAAAATTAATAATATATATGTATATGCAATTTGAGACGTCCAAAATTGCCCTTACATAATTTGTTTCATCATCTACAATGCATGATAAAGTTTCAAAAGCCATAAGAATAAATTCAAAAGCCATAAGAATAAATTCCACTGAAGGATATTCTCTTGCACAAATACACGTACAAGATGCAGAATATGAAAACTTTTTGTCAGAACAAATTTGATATGTACACACATAATTTTTGTCTTTGTTTATTTGGATACACTTTTGATCATAGGGTGGAATCCAACGATTGATAAGCCAAGCTATGGATGAAGCCTTAATTTGATCTAGTATAGTCCTCACTGTAGTCTTGTTTGATGGGCCAGAGGAGTTTTGTTAATATAGTTGATCCTGTCTGAGATCAGCGAGACGGAGAGCTAGGGTGGTGATCGATGATGGCTCCGGAGAAGACGAACGGGGGGAGGTCCGACGTAGCGAAGTGCTGAATAGGTTGCGAGAACTCGCCGATGAATGAACTACTGCAAATCTGAGAAAACCAAAGCAGATATGAGGATAAGTCCGGAGAAGGGGATGATGGAGAATAGACCGCCGATCCAAATTAAAGCTCCGGTGAATCGCCTTGCCCTCCTGCACACCACTAGACTAACTAACAAAGCGTTAGTGACCTAAGACCGAGGTGGGAATCCCTAGCTAGGCCCTCCGACACTCAAGTTAGTTCTCCGGCAAGAAGAAAGAGAAGACGATGGAATAAGAGTATCAGTTAAGGTTTGGGTTGTGTAGGAATGATTGCATACCTGGCCAGTGGAGAGGATTCCTTTTTGTATACCACTTCACTTGACCTCTACAGTCATGAGGTGGACCCCGGTTTGTTAGAGTTTGTTATGAGATGACATAAGCACCACTTGTGAAAAATAGTTTAAGGAATCTTTATCGTACCCCAAATGTACCTCCTTTGTCATTTAGCAAACATGTATAAGCTTCTAGAAGACATTTCCTGCCATAACCGTTAAGCCCTCATATAATCACGAAGTATTTTCATACGACTTATGTCCTGAAATTCATGAAAAGTTAAACGGTATAAAGCTTGGTCGATCTTTATATGTCGAGCTTACTACGCCTTGTCTGCTGTGAGGATAAGTGCTTCTTCTGCTCGACCGGCTATTCTTACTCGGTCTGCCTCGCCTAAACACTCGGTTGGTTTCTTTCGCTCGGTCGGTCTTTACCTGCTGAGTGTACCGTATTCTGTCCGACACCCGTCTACATACCATTTTAGCCAACCAGTTGTTCATGCTCAATCGGCTATTACCGCTCGGCCTGTCTCGACCTGCCGGGCTTAAACACTCGGTCAGTCTCTTTCGCTCGATCGGTCTTTACCTGCTGAGTGTACCGTACTCTGTCCGACACCCGCCTAAATACTATTCTAGCCAACTGGTTGTTCATGATCGATCGGCTGTTACCGCTCGACCTGTCTCGGCCTACCCAGCCTAAACACTTGGTCGATCTATTTTGCTCGATCGGTCTTTACCTGCTGAGTGTACCGTACTCTGTCCGACACCCGCCTAAATACTATTCTAGCCAACCGGTTGTTCATGCTCGATCGGTTGTTACCGCTCGGCCTGTCGAGACTTGTCGACCCTGCATGCTGGATTGATCTATTCCGCTCAGTTATTATTCCTGCGCTTGACCTACTACGCCCTGCATGACCTGAGGTTTAGTATAGTCATACCTGATAGGCTATTCACACTCGACCTTTCTTTGGCCTGCTAATCCTTGGGTGATCGACCAGTTTTTCCCCTTCCGACCGGACCCAAATGTTCGACCGACCTTCTCCTGCCGATTATATCCGATCGCTGCTGCTCGACCCACTCTCCTTCCTTCTTTAAGAAAGGGGGTCCATTCCTCATAGCCCATATCAATAGTACTTGCTTAGTGTTCATAGAAAACAATCCATTTTTAACGGATTTAACTAGTTAACTGTTGTTCATTCCAAGTACGTACCCTAATTATTTTAACTGTTATCGAATAAAAAATAGCAGGCGCATTGCGTTGGTGATTATCATGAAGTTTAATGCTTGTTTATCGATGCTCAGCCGTCAAATTAAATTTCTTCTCTCCGAGCAGTCTGAGTCAATGAGTTCTGTGCTAGAAACACGAAGTGCCACAGCATGATGAAGCTAGCTAGCTTGCTGCATGCAGCTGGGCCTCATCGATTGGTTGCTTGTGGACGATGCTGGTAAAAAAAATTAATTCGATTCTGCCCGTAAGGGCACTGTCCTCAACCCTCACAAAAGGGGTGAGCCATACAGACATACAGGTGGATCTCATCCACTTGTATGTGAGAGGTGAAGACAGTGCCCTACAGAAAAAGGTCGCTTGTAGAATGTGAATTCACGTACGTCTCCAATCTTTTCAACAATAAATAAATGCTACTTTGTCAAGCAATTTGTAATTGTCATCATTCAATAATCATACTCAAATGTAAAATCTTTGTTAACTGGAAAAGGCTTGAATGCCCAAATCACTCTCCTGGGTCAGTAAAAACTATTTAAAACCTTTTGCATTATATAAAAGCTTGCATATAAATATATGATTATTTAAATATGCTAGAAAACTAAATTAGGAAAAGGGTACGCAATTCCAGGATCATTTAAAAAAACAAAGCAGGAAACAGGAGTACGGTTATTTATCTTATTTTAATTAAAAATATATAGAAGCCACCTTTTTAAATTGAGAAAATACATAATATTCATCATATAGCTATTATTTATAAAGCTCCAAAGAGGCACTTGAATGATAAGTGAAGTAAATATTTAAACATAATTGCATTATATTTCTAATGTTTATAGTTTTTCACCTGGAAATGTTAAATCATGTTTCCATTAGAATATGATTATATTTTGGAGACATTGATTAGCTTCTCATTTTTATATGTCAACGTACAATGCTCATATCCCTAGCATTCACATATTTCTCCCTAGCATGAAGTATGCTTTTGTGGTAATATATTAATGTAGAGCTGATAATATTAGATATCACTAATTAATATGATCTGACCCAATCCAAAATATGATGATATATATAATACCAAAAGTGACAATAAGACCTGAATATCTAAATTGGTTTTACAAATTGACCAACTTTTATGTCATTATAACTTAGTTGGTTAGAGAGTTTAGTTAATTATACACCTTATAAAATTATTCTTCCACAAACCTACCATTATTTTAATATTATCTCACATTTTTACTGGCTCAAATGGCATGACCTACTAATACATCACAGATTGCCACCCCTGTATTAGTATTTTGAATGACAGTCAATAACCAACCCATGGATGGCCCTTTTACCAGCAGCAATCAAATTTCGTCTTAAGCGAGTAATGAAAACTTTAAATCGTCATTGCCAATTTCACAAACTTAAAAAAAAATGGTCTTCTCGTCTTAATCAATTTCTCCTATTATACTAATTGTGTCTCCTAATTGTCTGCTAAGGCTGCCTTAGGAAGCTTGTGAATCAATTTCTCATCTAGTCATTTTGCCGTCGAATGCATTTATCTTTAAATATATCATACCAAAAACTAGAAACCTTTTTCTGGTAATGATGTATCAGGAACAGCAGCAGCAGGAGGAGGAGCTGAAGGTAAAAGAAGCCATTGATCAATCTCAATAATCCAGCTTCCTTCAATGTCAAAAGGAGGTCAGCTTAATAGTCCAACACTATACTTTTACGCCCATCATTGGTAGGCAATTATATATATTTTAAATTGTTCTCCTTATTAGAGTTTTTGCAATCTCCTAAGGGCAACAACCACCCACCAGATTAAAAAGTGTAGGATTCATATGTCACATACATATTATATTAATATATTTATTTTTTTACATTTATTTTAATATTAACGCTCATTATTATATGGTCCATATGTCACATACACATTATATTAACATATCCATTCTTTCATATTTATATTAACATTAACACTCATTATTTGTAGGCCCCGTTGTCCACTCATTCATCATTATTCTTATATACATTAAATAAATATAATTTTAATTTTATTTACATAATTTAAATGATTATTATTTAAAATAAATAATAATATTATTTTAAAATATATTTATTAAATAAAATAATTTTTTTCTTATTTTATGAGTACCATTTATTTAAAATTAAAATATTATTATAAATTTGAAATGAAGAAGTAAAATATATAAAAAATCACACTCGTATAAAATTTAAAAATAACATATAAATTAAACATAAAGAGAAATTATAAAATATTAATTCAAGGATTGTTGTTGTATTGTGACCAAATATGTTCAATTAAGTCGACATAAAGTTGGTGATGCACATGACTATCATGCAGTTCAAAATTTATTCGGAGATAAAAATGAAATCCTCAGTTTGAGCACTGGACAGATTGTGCGGATTCGTCACTTTCATCGTTATACCAACTTATCACGTGACCTGTAAAATACCAAAAATGGGCGAATCACCATAAGAAATTTTTTCAAAATTTTCTGGGAAATTTTCGGAGACCGCATGGTGTAGGTTATGGGGATAATATTGGGCCCCGGGAAAGCCTGTTAAGGCTACCCCGTTTTAACGATGAAAAGTTGAATTTTCCCTTTCTTTTCTTTTCTTTTTCCTTTTCTTTTATTTCTTCTCTCCTCGCGTGCCCTAACCGACGCTGTTTCCTTCTCCTCTTCTTTTTCCCTCTCGACGTCGTCTCCTCCCTTGCCCTAACTGCACGCGGCGGTTTCTCCTTCTCCCCGAGCGTACAAAACCGAAGCCCGACTCTTCTCCTCTCTTCTTCTCCACTTCGTCTTCCCCCAACTCGGCGCCGACCCCCGATCCGTCGGCATCCGAGCCCTAGCGACGTTGTCGTCGCCACAGCCTATGCCGCGGCGGCTTCCTCTTCCCTAACCCTGGCCGACCCATGACTCCATCCCTTCCCTCTGTTCTCGGCGTCTCGACCCATCGCCTCCTCTCGGCCTCGATCACACCGGTGCCGAGGCTCTTCATCGCCGGCGCAGGGCCACCACAGCCACATTCGAGCCTTTCCTCTGTGCCCTAGCAGTGGTCTTTGAGGTAGGTATTCAACCCTAACCGCTGCTTTGGATATCTGATCTTTATGTGGTGTTGACCTCTTGATCTCTTCTTAATTTGATCAGTGAAGAGGAGTTCAGAAAGGGGGGGGGGGAGCTGAACTTGAAGTATGATGTAGGGATCTTGATACATTTTGTAATTGATGTGATCTATGAATTTAGCACTTGCTTAGTTGTAGATCATGTGTATTGGATTTTGTTAGATGATTAGGTTTACATGTTGAATTAGGTAGGGTTAATGT
>JBBMJZ010000122.1:18391269-18407055 GCA_037833815.1 Zingiber zerumbet | reverse complement strand
TCACCAGAATCAGCAAAATGTTTATTTTTGGCGCCTACTTCGGCTCCGCTTACTTCGATCCGAGTCTTATGCTCCGGCTCCGCTCACTTGGGTGATTTCGGCCATCCGGAATAGGGCTCACCCAAACCCAACTTCCGGCCTTCTCGAACAAACTTCCGCTCTGGCTTCTTGTCCCTCGGAAACGTCGTGTACCTCCTTCTCGTCCGCCGCGTACTATTTCGCAGCACCTCGTCCCTCAGACTCACCGAACCCGTCGGCTCTCTCTCGTGTCGTCCTTCTTGCTAATTGCATCTTTTGATCGGCTTCCTGTGCTCCTAAGTTCCTGCACACTTAGGTACAGGGTTAAACACAACATGACCTAACTTAAGTTGTTTGATCACACCAAAACTACCTTGGTATAACAATAGCTATTAATGCAGTGAATGAAGAGCCAAGTTCATCGATTCCACTTGATATTTTTTTATCCTAGAAACGAGGAGAATTTAGATCCTGAGTGGAAGGATCAATTAGTGGAAAAGAGTCCTATAAGAGATGCATTAACAGGGAAAGGTTCAAAGATAAATCAAATAGACGATTCTCTTCGGATTCCTACACTCGGATTTTACCAAATGGTCAAAAACACTATAGAAATTGGTTGGTCTATTAGAAATCACTTGATAAAGCATTTTATTTTTGTTGCAAGTTGTTTAAAAAGGGGGCCTCAACCAAGTCAACTAGCAAATGAGAGATACTATGATTGGGGGCATCTTAGTAGCAGACTTAAAGAACATGAGACAAGTATTGAACATGTCAATTATTATGCTAGCTGGTCTAAATTGCGTATCAGGTTAGTGAAGGGTACAACAATTGATCATGCTATTCAAGATCAAATCATAAAGAAAAAGAGCATTGGAGGAAGGTATTACACCAATTAATTTCACTTGTGAGGTTTTTGGCTAAATAAAACATAGTTTTCACGGTAGTAATGAGAAGCTTTATGATGATAATAATAGAAATTTTATGGCTGCTGTTGAGATGATTGTCGAGTGGGACTCAGTGATGAAGGAGCATCTTGAAAGAAATACACACCATCACTATCTTAGCCACAAAATTCAGAATGAGTTGATATGTTTGTTAGCTTCTGAAATCAAGAGTTTTATTCTTCAAAACATTAAAGAAGTTAAGTTCTTTTCTATAATTCTTGTTTGCACACCTGATGTTAGTAACCAAGAGCAAATAACTTTAGTTATAAGATGTGTTAATGTTTCTACCAGCCCAATGAAAATAGAAGAATACTTTTTGGAATTTTTGAAAGTGGATGATACGATAGGACAAGAGTTGTTTGAAAAACTACAAAATATGTTGAAAAGTTTTAATCTTGACATTGATAATGTGAGAGGGCAGAGTTATGATAATGGGGCAAATATAAAAGGGAGACACCAAGACATACAAAAAAAAACTATTGGATATAAATCCTAGAGCATTAAACACTCCATGTGGTTGATATTGTAAATTCTTATGAGAAAGCGAAAGATTTTTTTTAGTAATACAATGGTTTTATACAATATTTTCTCATTCTACAAAGAGGTGGAAGGTTTTGATGGATCATGTGACGATAAAAAGGTTTAACTCTCAAGCTATTGTCAATCACTCGATGGGAAAGACGTATTGAAAGTGTGAAAGCAATGATATTTCAAGCTCAACAAATCAGAGAAGCTTTACTTCAAGTTGCAGAAGGAAAAGATATCGACTCTAAAATAAGAAGTGAAGCTAAGTCTTTAGCAGCATTTGAACTTGGAAATTTTGAGTTTTTAGTAGGTATGATTATTTGATACGACATATTGGGTAAAGTTAACATTATTAGCTAAAGCTTATAATATGAAAACATGCTTATTAATGTTGCTATGATAAAGATTAAAGGGTTAATTGATTCTTTAGAAGAGTATAGAGAATCTAGATTTGAACAAGCCATCAATACAGTAAAAAAACTTGCTTCAACAATGAAGATTGATCATGTTTTTCCTGAAAAGAGATAAATATATAGAAAAAGATATTTTGATGAGGTTACATGTGCATCTTCCAAAATACCTCAAGATCCGCTGAGGAAGCTTTTAGAGTTTATTATTCTTATACATAGTAGATCAAACAATTGGATCATTGAAGAAAAGGTTTGAGCAATATGAGAAATATGAAGATCTTTTTGGATTCCTTTTCACAGCTATAAAGTTGAGTTCATTGATTGATGAGGACTTGAAAGCTCGTTGCAAGAATCTTGAAAGGAAAACTACAAATAAAAGAGAGTATAGGACAAGATGATGTTTTAGATTTGGATGGAGGTGCCTTATATCAAGAATTGAAAGCATACAACATATTCTACCAAAGAAAACAAAAACAACAAGTGAAATATTATTTTTTTTTAAAGAATGAATTGTTCGTGAATTCATTCATGGCACACAAGATATTATTGACTATTATGGTGACTATTGCATTTGCAGAAAGAAGCTTTTCTAAATTGAAGCTGTTGAAATCTTGTTTGAGATCAACCATGACTAAAACAAGGTTGAATGCATTAGCTATGAATTCGATTGAGAGTGAGTTTTTAGAAAAAAATTGATTGATGACTTTACAGATAAAAATGCAAGAAGATTAATTTTTCATAGATAATTGTAATCGTTATTTTTATTTTCTATGATGTAATGATACTAATTATTAGCAATATGGATTATAGTATTGTCATTATTATAAATCTATTCTGTTAATGAAATTTATTTTTATAACATAAATTTTATTATTTTTTATATTAATACAAAGGTTTTTGTTTTTGCATCGAGCCCTCCAAAGTCTAGGGCCGACCTTGCCCTTGATATATATTGTGTGATGATGGAGGCCTGATTATGAAGTGAATCAGAACCAAGTCCCATAGGTCTGGACGGTTCTATGACCGACCGGCCATACACAGGGTTACTTGCTTCTAAAGAATGGGAAACTGATCCCCAAGAGGCCTGATCGGTGCTTTCATTCGATCGCCCTTGTACTTGGAGGCTCGTCCCTAAAGTGATATTTTGAGCTTGAGGAATCCGATTGAATTTCTTTTGAGATTTGCCTTGTATGTTTACTCTGCGGTGATAAAGATACTGATCCCTGTAACTTTGGTCAACTTTATATCCGGCCACCAATATGTGGGAGGACGGGAGAATGAATAGTGAAAGCCCATATGTGTTGATCGGCTGTCAGATCAACCAGCTATGTACTAAGTCATGCTATGATAATAGAAGGATGAATCCCCAAGACCCGGTTGAATATATTCTCGGTCGATCTTATGGCAAGTTGGTCTTCTCTTAAGCTTGAGTAGCTTAGGGACGATCGGTTATATGCTAAGTGTTTTGGCACAAAAGCGACACGCTAGGTCTCTCGGGTCCGATTGGCTTGTGAGCCGATTGTCCGTGGATCGAGGGCCTTGCACTAGGTGAGGGCGAAAACCCTGCGGATTAGTGATACACTAGCTGTCATCTCCCTTTGATTTTGACCACCACCTCATCTTAACTCAGAATCGACTTGGGGGCTATCAAGGTGGGGTCGGCGCACAGGGCCCCACCTACGACGGGACTCTTTTTTTTAAAAATAATTTATATATTTGAAGATTTAATTATAAATTTGAAGGCTAATAAAATAATTTATATATTTGAAGATTTATAATTTATATATTTGAAGATTTAATTATAAAAAATAATTTATATATTTGAATGCTAATAAAATATTATATCATACTTTGACCCCTTGAAAGTCTAGGTTCGGCCCTATCTTAACTTTGACTATTATATCATACTTGGATCTATTAATAACATTCCGTATCATTTATAAAAATATATTTAACTTTTACATTTTATAAAGGACATATTTATTTCTGATTTAACCCTTACCGTCCACGATTACAATGTTATATTAAAAAAATAATACCACTATGATGGATTTTAAAAAATAATATTATATTTTTTAAAAATCAATATTATTATGGTATTAGTTTTAAAAAAAATTAATACCATAATAATATTATATTTTAAAAATTAATACTACGTAAATTTATAAAATAAAAAGGTTGGTTTTTAAAAACCAAACACCATGATAATATAATTTTTTAAATACAGCACATCATAATGGACCGAAAAAGATATAATGAGAAATACGTCCGCCTGTGTGCTCCTGGTTAATCGCGCTACTTTGTATTCTACAATATGGGCCCCCGTCCCATGTTAAGAGCCCAATCGGAAAGAGCGGTTAAAAAGTAGGAGCGACAGATGACGTCATCCAATTCTCTTGTGTCCTCTCTCGAGTTGCTTGCTTTATTCCCCGGAAGTATAAAGATGTCTTTCAGCTTCGAGAAGCATCGGTTCCTCGTTCTCCTCCGTCCATGCGTCGACCGCTAGGGTAAGAAGCCTCCGTCTCTCTGCTCGTGGTGGTGGATTTCCATTTTGAGCTTTCATCCGTGACTTTCAGGAAAGGTATTTAGAACGGTAAGTGTTTTTTTGTTTTTTTTGCTGTGGATAAGTCTGTAAGAAACTCGGGAATTGGGATTGATTATGCTTCGGGGTTCGTTGAGATGAGGATTGAGTTCTGTGCTCCGATTGTTTTAAGTCTTCATCCGTCTCGGCGCAATTTATCTGTCGTAATTTCCAGTTTTGGTCAGGCGACAGTGTTTTGTTGGCAAGCGATTTCTTGTTTCCAGCGCGATTTAGAAAGTTACCTGAGGATAAATCGGCTGCACAAAATGTTTTTGGTTTTCGAGCTCATAAATGCATTCCAAATTTTGACGATTCAGTTTCTGTCTCTCATTTGAGGATGCAAAGATTGCTATGGATCTCGAGCGCTTCAAATTAATCGTACTAGAGCTAACAGTCCATTGACCAGTTCCCCTTTTTTGTGGCCTGTGTAGTGCTAATTTGATAATCTCTCGCGGTCCTCGAATGGCTTGTGCTCGATCGTTCCCTTCTTTTTTTCCTCCTTTCCCACTTCGGATTTTTGGTCTACTGCTTTTCGTTTTTGGTTAAAAGGAGAAAAGGAGAGAAAGGGAATAAAAAGAAAAGGTGAAGCAAAACGTGGATCCTTTCCCACTGCCAATTGTATTCTGTTGTCAATAACATGTGGTTAACTTTGGTTATGTTGGTTATGATAGGATAAGAAATAACTTAAAGATCAAATCAGTAAAAAATACTACTCAATCCTCGTTTAAGTTCATATTGCAAAATAACATTTTCCTTGGCAATTTGACATGCTATTAGTTTTCACTAGGTACATGTGATCTCACCTTGGAGCTCTCTCTCTCTCTTCAAAAAATTTTATTGCAAGTTTGCACATATCGTAGGAGTTACTACTTATAAGCTAATAAATTTTCTTGAGTGTTGTGAGTTAATGGTTATGATTGTATATGAAATAACTATCAGCCTTTTGTTGTTTCTTCAATTTGGTTGCATATCTTGTTTTTCCTAATATTACACTCTTAAAAAATAGGTTAGAACAAGTGAACCAAGTTGGCATACCTTATTATGAAGTGAAACGTTCTCCAGAATGTTAGCGTCATTTTTTAGATTACTTTTTTTTTCTTCTCAATTTCTGGCTGTACAAAGAAGACAGTGAGGTTTGTCATTGTGAAGATAGAAAAGATCAATGCTGTTCTAACCTCAACCAATCAATTAACCAACTGTTGCACTAGTAATGGTTCGGCTGGTTCAATCAGATTAGATTAAGCATATTAAAGATAATTAGAAAATGAAACTTTTTTGGGTGTATGCTTAAGTCAAACTGCTAGTTTTGGTTTCTTTTGAAAAGAGTTGAAATATTTTTAACTATCAAAAGTAGCGATTTTTCATCAAGTCATCATATACTTCAAACGTGTTGATAAAATTTAGCCTTTCAGATATAATTTAATAATATTAATATTTCTATGCTCTTTTCTCCAAATATATACCATACATTCTTTTGATACATAGTTAATTATTTAGGTATGGGATTTATCATATGGTTATGAATGCGAGAGCGCACATTTGGTTTGTTTATTATTTCATAAAATCTGAAAAATATTCCTATGTGCATTTGTATAAGTACTTATTTGAGTTAAGAAAACAAATTTCACAAGGCTAACTTGAGAATTCTGTCTGTTAGATCACTTTTGTGGTGAATATAACTAATGGAGACTTACAAGCAAGATTCTGAGGTTCATCAGTGGGAACTTGATCTTTTCGACAACCACATAGTTCCAAATTCTCTGCGTCCTGGAGTCTCCAGTGAGCAAAACTCCAGCTATTATGAGGACATTGTTATTAGAGAAGGTACACTAATGGGAGCATGGTTCAAAGAAGAATGATAAGGACAATTGCACATGCTTTCTCCCATAAGAATTTCCCTAATTTTATCATCTAAATTCTTCTAATTCTAAAATGTATAGATGAAGAACCCACGCAAGTATCTATTTTCACAGAAAATTTATTTCGCCCATACACGAGAGACTATACTCTAGGTACTAAGATAACTATAGATTTCTTTTACTAGTTTTGAGTTTGATATACTATTTTGCATATGGAAGTTAATATTTCATGTTCATTTACAAAGGGATTGAGGATGAAGAAGTTGCGCAACATAATGCATCCTCTAGTTCATGTTCTAGTCCGGGAACCAACTATCATGGTTTGGAGTGTTCAGTAGAAGTGTCAAATGAATTTTCCACGATAGATGGTGAAATTGACAGGAGGTTTGATCAAATGGTTCCTATCCCTGTAAGCACCCACTATCCAAATTTTTGGCATGTTGTAGAAAGCTTCATATTTTTAGATCTTTTAGTTTTAAAGGAACCTGCAATGTGTGTGTGTGTGTGTGTTAATGCTAATATGCTGCAAAGTATTCTTAATGTCTAAAAAACAAGATGCAATACTCTTGAGAGTATGTGTTGGCGCCTCCCCATAGTTCACTTAGTTGGCTAGGCTATCTGTAAAACCAAGCAAATGTGTTAACGTACCTCCTAATCAGCAATTGTTATTTTCCAGTTTACACTTTTACGGATAAACATTATAAAGTTTTGAATTATTGTTATTGTTATTATTACAATTATTTCTATGATTTTCATTGATTTGCTTATACAGCATGTTCCTAGGATCAATGGAGAAATTCCTTCTGTTGATGAAGCCAGTTTTGATCATCAGCGGCTTATAGATCGGTATAGCCAATTAACTCTGGAAATATGTATGGCAGCATGTATAATTAGTAGATTTATAGAACAACTCACACTTTTCCTTGTGTAGATGTCAAAAGAAATAATGTTGGATACCTCAAGTTATTTATCCATCCTGAAATATATTAGAATCACGAAGATTTAAATGGTATGGAGATTGTTCAAGGTTGGTCTAGATATATGGTTAGAAAAATTGGATCACAACTAGAGACAATGGTGTGATGGTAATTGGGAAACACAGTCCAATTTCCTCCAATTACAGTTGATTATTGAGCTCCATAAAATTGTGTTTTTTTTTTGAAAGTATGACTATATTTATATATCACTTTGATTGATGTTATATGCTAATCTGCGTTGTTCCTTTGCAAGGGATCAAAATGAAGGATCTAGTAGAGACGATAGAGGGGGTGGGGTATGAATATTGTTTGTTTAAAAACCTTTTTTTTCATGTCGATTCTTAAAACAAATATCAAAGTAGTAGTGGAAGTTAAACTAGGAGAGATAGACAAGTTTGGTTACTTGATTCGGAGCCTGTGACGGCTCCTACTCAAACACCCGTGATCCTTGATCGCACCGTTGGGCAATTCACTAATAGTCTTCTTTTGAAAATTTCGGAGAAGAAGTAACTCGTATAAATGATGTATAGGATAGTAACAAGTTACTATCTTAACAAAGTAATGCAAGCTTTAAAGTATACCAACGAGGATGAAAAATTGAAGCGTAGATCGTCGAAGAAGAGTCGTAGCAGCTTGCACAAAGTTCAAGCACAGAGCAGTAGCACGAACAGTAGAAAGATGCTTAGGAGATTGCACAGAAGAAGTGTTGTTGTCGGCTCAGATCTCGAGGTCCTTTTAGAAGCTGTATTCGATCAATCGAAAAGTCGTTCGGTCGACTGGTCCACCAGCTTTCCTTCTTTGTCGAGATCTAATATTCGTGTCATTAACGCCATTTAATGTTCGGTCGACTGATCACCTTGATTGGTCGACTGATCCTGAATCTTCTTTCTTCGCTGTGATCCGAATCTGCCACTGTGTATACCAAAATAGGTTCGGTCGACCTATCCTTGGCTTCGGTCAACCGATCTACCTGAATTCCATCTTTGCTTTGCGCAATTTGAACCCTGCCACATCAACTAGGTTCGGTTGACTGAACCTCCCGTTCGGTCGACCGATCCCTTCGGTTTCTGCGAGACAAAGTTAGTTCCAGTATAAAAATATCCCTACAACACAAAGTTAGCACAATAGTATAATGCTGCATGAGTAAGAAAAGACGGTAAGACCTATTTTGATCTCAACTTGGAAACCTTTCGGTTTCTTCAGTTGGATCAGTGACCTAGTGTTTGTCCCTTCCCGGGACACGACCTCCCCGTCGCTCCGCTTGAGGTACCTACCTCAACCTACTTGCCAAACATTTAGTTCTCCAGACCTGTTTGGACTTTTTTTTGCTTAGTGTCTGATCGCCTGATCCGCTAAGACTTTTCCTACAATACTAAATTAGCCAACAACAATAATAGTAATGCAAAATGCGATGGTAAAACTAAACATAGATTTACCAAGATCCACTGGTCCGGTCAACCACTCACGGCCGACCGAAACCTTTTTATCAACTTTGCTTGGAGTTTACTCCTCCAAGACTTCTCGCTACCTAAGGTTACCTCCCACTAGGGTTTTCTCCACCTGAGTTCACTCACCAAGACATATGATTATCGCCCTCTAGGGTTTTCTCCACCTGATCTCACTCACTAGGACCTAGGGTTACCTCCCCCTAGGGTTTTCACCACCTGACTTCACTCACTAGGATCTAAGGTTACCTCCCCCTAGGGTTTTCACCACATGGCTTTACTTACTAGGACTCAGCATCGAATTGACCTGCAAGGAATTCGATATCGGGTCCTCCAGACCTACCAAATCTTCCTACCTATTTCCCACGATCTGTCGAGATTTTCCTTGCCTAGCCACGACTAGGACTTCCCTCGCCTAACCACAGTTAGGACTTCTCTTGCTAGTCATCAAATCAACCTTGACCTAACTAGATTTCATTAAACATATTGTTAAACAAACATCAAAACCCTGGAGGTCGATTGCACCAACAAAACATATTATGATAATTGAAAGAAATCAAGTTGACTTGTATGTTAGTGCTACACTTTACATGGTCAGATAAGATCCATGAAACAATCCAAATAGTTGGGATGTACCGCTTATAATTGAGGTCATTGCTATCTTTTTAGGAAGGTTTTGCTATTTGTTGAATTCAAGATGGGGATCCTACGAGTCTCATGTCAAGGTCAAAAAATGAGAATAACATCTGTCTGAAGTCTCTATTGAGTTTTTTCGGACTAGTATATTGATGATTTCATGTTGCTTCTATTAGTCTTTTCTTTTTTTTTTTTAAAGAAAATGTAGTGCACTGTCTAAAATTTTGCAGTTCTGGTGTCACTCAAATTTACAATTCTAATGAACCTCAAACTATGGCTAATGTATATAGCTCAGTTAGTCAGGCCATACAGCTATTGTAATTGATTTGTTCAAATGTTTGACATGTAAAAAAATTGCTCACGAAGTATCTACCTGATTAAGATATGGTTGTCAAAGTCCATATTGATATAGGAATCAATTGCTAAACAAAATCCAAGAGTCTACTTTAACAGTTCTATAAACATGATAGAAAATATGGAAGGGGAAAAAATGGAATTGCCTTATGTATAAAATAAAAAAGATGTTCAACAATCTTAAGAATAATTCATATTATCTTCAGATATGAAAAAAAAAACATTAATAATAACATACTTCTATTTACTAAATAGATTACTATTTTTTTTAAAGAATCCCTCATGTTACTATCATTCTATTTCAACTGCCATTGCTTAGTTTGTTAAATCTGCTTTGAGTTATTAACTCTAGAACAAGTTATTAACTTTAGAACAAAACCACAACATCAAAAGGAATGCTTACTTTTTCTAACAAACTTGTTATGTCAGGCATCATGGATAAGTTCAACCACATGTACTTAAATCTTTATATATGTTACAGATTGTGATTGTATGATGTGGTTAAGCATAAGGTTTGCTTCTAAGCTTTCTAGATATTGCAGGTTGCAACTGTATGGCTTAGTTGAACATAAGGTTGAAGGAGATGGTAACTGTCAGGTCAGTCATGGCATAAGTGTGGCATGTAGGCACACTTTGTTTTCCAGAGTAGACTAGAATTCATCTTATTATTCACAAAAATGTTGTTTATTACTTAAACTAAAAAAAATAGTTGTGCTGTGGAATTGATTGACAAATAAACTCATTGCTTAGTTACAGTAGATGCAAGTTTGGGATTGTGAGATTCTTTTGTACAATTAGGAGGAAAATGTTTCTTTACTACTTTAATTTGATATCCAGATTTTTCATCTATCCCTCCTATGCTGGACACCCTTCACTCAAAAACACCCATTGATCATAGCCTAAAGATTTTTAGAAACAGTTATATGTGTTGTTTTTGATTTCTGGTTACCCTATGTTAGTTCTCAATTAAATGTTGATTTTCTTAGTTGTTTCTCTTTTGCTTCATGGCATGACACCGGTGATATGTATCTTTATCTAGTTCCGAGCACTTTCTGACCAGTTATATGGAACACCTGAACATCATAAGCTTGTGAGGCATAGAATTGTTGATCAGGTTGATTCTTCTTCACTCTGTTATCTGCTTTGGATATGGGTTTGGTATGTTCTAATTGGCATGTATTTTTCTTCAGCTCAGGTCTCACCCTGAGTTCTACAAGGAATATGTCCCAATGGCATACAGTGACTATCTGAAAAAGATTTCCAAGTAACTGTCGTTCTTATTAGATTTTAGGCCTTATATTTTGGATGTTCTTCTAAAATATATTTCTTACTTCTTTGTTTTTCCCCCCTTAATTTTTCTGATTCAGGAGTGGCGAGTGGGGCGATCACGTGACATTACAGGCTGCAACAGATAAGGTGCTCTGGTTTATTGAAATATAAATTAAAAACTAAACAGTTCTGTTTACACACTTTTGGGGAAACTGTTACCATACTTTTACATACTTTCCTATCTCTATGTAGGTTCTGAAATTTCAATAAACTCTTTTAATTTTGTTGATATGGAATGGTGTTGCTCTTCTGGTGGATCATGATATTGACTGTGGGCTAGTTGTGTGTTTGCTTATTGGTCTCAATTGAGAACTGCCCTTAAACTTGGGCTGCATTTTTGACAACCGGTTAAGGTTTATCACCATGTCAGATAGTAAGTTGTAGCAAACGGTATCTGAGCATTCACGCAAGTATTCAGATAGTAAGTTGTAGCAAATGGTATCTGAGCATTCACGCAAGTATTGTATGTCGATTACTGTGATAGAATCTTAGAGCAAAGCATGTATCTGAGCATTCACACAAGCACAAGCATGTCTTGATTGCTGTATTATAATCTTAGATCAAAGCACGTATCCGAGCATCCACACAAGTACAAGCATGCCTTGATTGATAGCACTCATTTTTGATCCACTGTCTTCATTAACATAAAATAGGTTTTAGGAACTTCCAGTGACATCCTTCCTTTTATTCATGTCAACTTAATGGTTCGAGTCAGCCAGTGCCTTTATGGACGTTGTGCTTAAATGTTGATATATACAGGTTGCTTCTTAAATCTTCTACCGACTATTGCAGATTAATTTGATACTTGTACTCTTTGTTTCCTTGTTGATTCCTTTTTATGGATCTCTTTTGCAGTTTGGTTGCAAAATTTTTGTCATTACATCATTCAAGGATACTTGCTATATTGAGATTTTGCCAAGAGATCAGAAGCCTAATCGAGGTATATTTTGGTAATGTTTGATTTTGTCCACCTTATTATAGTTAGACCTTCCAAGTTCGAACATCACAACCAAATTATAGCAGACTGAGGTTTGAATTCGGCAGTTTGTTTCTGTAGGTACGCTTGCACATGCTTGTATGCTTAGAAACTTTCAGGCGCGTGTGTGTGTTTGTGCATATGTATATATAATTTTGTTTTTCGTAATTACCCCTACATCTGGGCTTAGAGCAATAATAATAGATCATCTATTTTTTAATGCAGTCCTTTTCTTAAGCTTTTGGGCTGAGGTGCATTACAACTCAATTCATCCAGAGGGTGGTAAGTGCATCATATTTCTCTCTGTATCAATTAACAACAGTTCTATAAATGGGCTCTCAACTGGAGGTTAATTGTTTATATTTTTATTAAAAGGTATTTTATTGTTAATGTGTTGGAACATTCTTAAATACATCTAAACGTTAAAATTATAGTCTTGGGCAATGAGTTTCTACGGAAGTTACTTGTACAGTCTTCTAGGCAAGCTTACTCAATGCTCAACTCATTTTATGTTCATATACGGGTGTCAATTTGGTGGAGTCAGGTCGGATTCGGGTTGGGTTGGAATTTTTTTAAAAAAAAAAAAAAATTCCAAACCGGACCCTACCCGAATCCAAATACAATCCAAAATCCATAAACCCGAACCCGACTAACCCGGACCTGATTCGAATAACCCGATTCAAAATGACTTTTTTTTGGGCTATTTTTCCTATAATTCTTCACTTTTATCTCAATACTCCATCATTATCATATAACATTAATATTAATATACATAAAAACATCTCAATTTTTAAAATAAAATTTGATTTAATCTTAAAAAATCCACTAAACTCTAAATTCGGATCAACTCGATCCGAACCAAACCCGGAAATTTTCAACTCGAAAACCCGCAAACCCAAATCCTACCCGAACCCGAAAATCCCAACGTGAACTTGATTTTCTTCGGGTCGACTCAGGTCATCGGGTCTAAGGGTATAAATGAACCAAGCCGCTCATGAGCTATTCGAAGCTCAATTCGATAAAAGCTCGTTTGAGCTCGTTTAATGAGGTTCGTTAAGATAAACAAATCAAACTCAAACTTCACAATATTCGGCTCGTTAGCTTGTGAATCAACTTTTAAATAAAAAAATAATAGTTTTGATATTGAATTTATAGATTTTACACTCTAATTATGAAACATATGGACAAATATATTAAATTTATTTATTATAATAAAATTATAAATTTTAATAAGAATATTATAATTTTCTCTAAATATATAATTTAGTTTTTAATGAATATTTAAATTTATAATTTATATTTATTAAGCTCTTTTAGGCTCGATAAAAACTCGAATAAGCTCGTGAGCCATGAATATATTAGTTAAATAAAGCTCAAGCTCGGATCGATTATAAACGAGTCAAACTCAAACATTCAAGAGTTCGGCTCAGCTCGGCTTGATTACACCCCTAATCGGATCGGGTTTGTTTTTGACACCTCTATTTTCATGTAATATATTTCATCGTGAACATGCTTGTTTGTAAGTTTGTAGGTAGATTCATGTATAACTTAGTGAGTATAATTATATTTTAAATTCAGGGCCTTACTAGATATGCACTGAATTGCTAGCAGAAACACAATGAATTGCTAGATATGCACTTTATTACAGAACATTTATTGGTGCAATCTTCCAGATCCTTGTCCATAAGTTTAAGTTTTTTCCCACTTTCTTTTTGGGTCATTCAGATCTCCGTACCGGCGACGGGAAGAAGAAGAAATGGTGGAAGTTTGGAAACAAACATTGAATCAAAGTGGCAATATTTTTGCTTCATACTAAGAAAAAACATATTTTATCCTCACAGCCCTTCTAGGAGAAGGATTTTTTTTTGTATTAACATGGTACAAGATTAATGATATCTTTTACCTGACATCCCAATTCTGTTCAACGTTGTTTAGGCGCTTCATGAATATTGGTTATATGATATTCTCCTTGTTTATTAAAACTAGTGATTTGTAATAAAATTCTATACATGCTTGGCGCTTCAAGATTATTGGTTATATGAATATTAGTAAGTGTAGCGTATTAGTTTGATGTGAATCAATGTGTTTGATAATAGTGTAGTATATGCAATCAGTCTGATGTTAATCGATGTGTTATATATATTATTGTGATGTGAGTTGGTAATTTGTTTCAGCGTTCAGTTTATTTTGCTCATAAAAATGCCTTAATGGCTCATGTTCCTAATTTTAAGATGTATCTAAGAGCTGTTTTCTATTCATGGGAGTGTGAAGCCTCCAGTAGTCCCACTCTCTCGAGAAAGAGAGAAATCATGAGGGGGCATTTGCTCTAGTGCTTGGATAGAATTGATCTTAAAATTTATTAGAGTAGCCATTCATCCATGTATGAATGTAATACGAGGCCTCCGGAGTAGGGTATTATGATTAGATTCTTTAGTGATATGTCAACTATCTAGAATTCGGCAGAAGGCTAGGATATTTGTTGCCAATTAAAAAAAAAATTACGTGGGGGTATCTCGTTTCTGTTTATGAGATTTCCTGCTGATGAGATTATTATTATTAATAACTGCTGCTTATATGAAACCAATTTTATATATTTAAATTTTAAATTACATATATATCGATGAGCGATTTATGTCGTATTGATTTTTTAAATATTTATTCGGTGTTTGTAAGAAAAATTCTGACCAAATCCTTATAAATATTTATAAATCATTTCATTGGACATCAATGGTGCAGAAATATAATAGTTTTTTAACAATAATTAAAAAAATATTTTTGCGTACTCTCTCTAATTAATCACGCCTCACTGTTAGTGGGACCCAGCTCAAGCGAGGAGAGCGATAGACCCGACCCCGGGTGAGGTGTGGCCCGGGCCCGGACCTAGGTCGGGCCCGTAACTGGGTCGACGGGGTTCATCGGGTCGAATCGGAACCGGCTTGGCAAGTTGCCGAATTGATTCCGGTTTCGTTGCTGTAAAACCGGCGGACCATTGGTTAACCGACTATTCGGCCTGCCGGTTCAGCCGTTAAAATTTTTTTTTAAAGCGGCTTGAATCGCAGGTTAACCGGCGGTTCATAGCCGTTGGGAGAGGGTGTGAGGTTTTTTTTGGTATTTTTTTCAACGGTAAGGATCATTTGACTATTTTTTTATTAATGATTATAATTTAGTGTCCGTTACTATCAAAACTCTATAAATAGAGAGCTCATTTTTATCATTTTCACACATCTTCTCTACTCTTAATCTCAATCTCGTATTCTCTACACACTTTCATTTCCAACTTTCAATTACAATGGAAGGAGGCCGCGGAGATGCATCATCTCGAGCTTGGAAGGGAAAGCAAATAATGAATCCGCGGGAGGAGAACCCTAGCATTCAATCCACCGATGATGAGATCGAGCATCTTCCGAATCCGACACCCGAAATACAAGGAAGTATCGATGCAATTACTTCTAAGGTTCGGGAACATCATCCTCTAAAGTCTTCTAGTTTCACTAAACATTTTGAGAAAGTCACTCTTCCGTCGGGAGAAATGCGTGCAAAATGTAAAACTGCAATGCTTCCTACAAATTCGAAGCCAGCGGCGACTATGGGCCGTTGAAAAGACATGTAGAAACAAAGTATTCGACGAAATACGGACTTGATCGTTCTCAAACATAATTATCAAGATTTTCTTCAACTAGCGGTAGTACCGATTCCGGTTTATTTTTATATTCGGATAATAAATTAAGAGAA
>JBBMJZ010000122.1:18365835-18380035 GCA_037833815.1 Zingiber zerumbet | reverse complement strand
CACCTGCAATCTCCATGTGTTGTCTACATGCATTGTCAAATATCGAAACCCAAACATCAAGACTCAAGCTTGACTCAATTCAAGCTTAGTCAACCAGGTCAACCTTGACCTTGGGAATATTGCACCAACAATAAGCAGATTTCAAGCTCTCAGCATCGTCCCCGTTGAACCTCGACTCTGTGGAAGTACACCAGGGTCCAGGGATATGAGCGGGGGGTTACAAGGAGCTTGCCATCGAAAACAAGGAGGACGACGAAGAACAACGAAAAGATGAAGACGCTTACAGGAAGGATCGCCGGAGAGACAAAAGAAGCGAAACGTCGCCGGGAAGCTCGAAGACCAAGGCACGCGAAGTGAGGAAGACGACGACGCACGTGAGGTTTATAAACCTCGTGGTCGATCGACTTGAGTGGTCCAATCCAGGGTTGTGAAAAACTAGGAGAAGATCCCATCGTTGAATTTGAAAAGGCCTGTCTCATAGCCAGCGGATATCTGCCTGTCACGTTAAATATGCAGCGGCAAAAAGAACGACACGTGGTGCTCAATCACCGGACGACATTAACGAGGCTTAATTAAAAGGTATGGTCACATTCTCTGCCATAATGATCAGAGATTTGCACGGTCTTCGAAAAATCTGGATGACGTCAGGGCGCTCGGCCGAGGAGTGCAAGAAAAGGAAAAGGAATTTTTTCGCCAAGTGTTGCCGCCCATTGTCCAAGCGGCACGCATAAGCAATTATCATACAGCCGAACGACCGAGATACAATTTGCTTCCAAAGGCTTGGGCCGAGCGGCAGTTATATATCCATACTAACAATGTGAAGCCGAACAGCAAAGGCGTGGGAGTCATCGAAGACTCTACTAGTCCAGTCAATCAAACTTGCAGCCTCCTTCAACTAGACTTGAGATGGAGACTTGTGATGGGTGATGAAGGGAGACCTACTTGGCTTGGGGTCAATTGCCAGGGTGGAGGTCAAAGTCAAGGTAGTCAATGCCCAGATGCCAGAGGGTCGAATAGAGGATAATGGCAATGGTCGGTCGGGCAGTCAGGCCCCGACTAGCGGGAGACAAGTCCGAGCAGACTGCCAGTCTAGCTCGGGATGATGCGTAAGACAGCTGACGCTTGATACGAAGCAACAAAACGTCGAGAGAGACCAGGTAGCTTGTCCGAACAAGGGGAAGGCATGTGCTACAAAGTCATCGCATAGAAGAGCCACCGAGGTCGACGGAGCGGAGGGGTCCCGACCGAGTGGCTACCCCGCTCGGCCAAGCAGCAGTAACTAGTCATGGACAGAGCGGAGTCCCGGCCAAGCGGCTACCCGCTCGGCCATGCAACGGGACCACTGTAATATCTCTCGACATCCTTTTGAGAGATAGTGCTGCTGGCACGAGGCATGGTCGACATGCGGATAGTACAACGAAAGCTTCTATTATCTTATCAGGGGCATGCCTTCTTAAGGTATGGTGCCAGAGGTACTTTCCTGACATACCCTTTCATGAGACACGTTGGAGAGTATGGTCATGCCTCGAGAAGCACGCACGTTGCCCACCAGGACTTTATATAAAGGGGGGGTCCATCACCGGTGGAGGTACACATTATTCTTGAGTTATACTGTCACTATTGTTGCTCCATTTTTCTTCGTATTCCAGTGACTGACTTGAGGGTCGGAACCCCTTCACTGGCCCGACACTGACGTCATTTGATTTGCAGAGCGGAATGAAGTCCACATCCGGTTAGCAAAACCACCACCTCCCAATTTTCCAACTTTACGCTTTCGGACAGGATCATATAGTTTAGTAGAACATACATTGAAAATAAGGTTACTTTTGGTAACGAATAATCAGCCTTGTAATCTAGATGACAAGGCTAACATCATATAATCCAATTATATTCCTAGCTTAATGTTTAATTAAAATTTAAATATCAAATATACTCCTAGTATATTTTATGTATCAATCAATCACTAACGTCGTTACTTTGTTCTCAGCAGGATATTTTTATTATTTTATTCTTTCACCAAATATAATAATATAATGTAAATCACCAAATATAATAATATAATATTAATTACATAATATTGCATTATAAATTTTATTACAATCCGTGCAAGATTAAACAGCGTAACTAAATAAAAGATGACATTAATAAAACGGCTGTTTGCGATCTTAAGAAGAAGTACTAGTCGAACTCATACTCCCGCCCGTCTCGTCCATTTCTTCCGACGAAGAGATCTCCGGTGAAAGGTTTATGTTAACCGGGATCAGGTTTAAGTCAAGGGACAGTAACTTCTTCTTTCTCTTCTTCCTCTTCCTCCTCCCCTGCCTCGTCTCCGTCGAGGGACCCGTCGTAGTTGGCGGTACTGCTGGTGGACGGGTAACCGCCGCCGCCGTCGGTGGTCGTGCATGTTCAGTGAAAAGGGACGACAGCACGCTATTCGCGTCCGATAGCGCCGCCTCCGCCGCCGACTCGGCGCTTCTCATTGCTCTCTTCTTCCTCGCCTTTCTGCTGCTCGGCTGGCCGTACTCTCTCTCCTCCTTGGCCATCTCGTAGCACCCCTGCTGGCCCTTGTGGCTCGCGCGGTGGCCTCCGAGGGACTGCCTGGTGAGGAACACCTGGCCGCAGCGGTCGCAGATGAACAGCCGCTTCCTGTCCGCTTCCTGGTCGTTCGCCACCAGCGCAGCTCCCCACCGGCGGAGCTTCGCCGGATGGCACCTCATGTGGCCGTGCAGAGACATGATGGAGGGGAACACCTTGAAGCAGGTGGCGCACTGCTGCGGCCCCGCTGGAACCTGTTCGCTCAACCGCCGTCGCCGGCCGGAAGGAGGAGAAACCGCCTCGGCGTGCTCTGCTCCGGGCACTGCCTCGACGCCCTCCTGCTCCAACTTCTCCTCCTTCGCTTCTTCCTCTTCTCCTCCGGGAAGGACGGGGTTGGCGTCGAGGCAGTGGGAGGGGTCGAGGGGGAGCTTTCGGCGCGATGGGTCATCTCCTCCGTCTCCGCTGGACCCGGCGGGGTACAAGCTACCGGAGCTAGGAATGGAAGGGGGAAGAGGGACGGCGGCGGCGGCGGCGGCGCTCATGGTCGAGTGCTGTGAGTTGGAGAATCGGAGTATGAAGATGACCAGAGGCGGAGGAGGAGGAGATCAGAGAATTATAAAAAGGAGGTGAGAGAGTGCGTCCCTTGGCGAAGCGGCGATCGATCGACGGTTGCCGGTCGGAGAGACGGCGGTTGCATGGACGCGGGAAGCTAAAGATCCTCGCGCTTCGCCGTCAAATACTTGCACCAACAAACGCTACTGTCACTTGCAGCAAACGGTTCCATGAACGCAATAGATAGATCCCCAAGACGCGTGAATTTGTTTATAGATTTTCTTAGCATTTTACCAAAATGAGAATCTGAGAATCGGAAATGATTAAATGGCTTTCTATTAAAAGTATTTTTTTTAAAAAAAAAAAAACTATCAATAGTAAACTTTTGAATATACTATTGCAAATCACTGCGTGCCTTTTTGAGTAAATTTTTATGGGGTCAACTGATTTATACATCATTTAGTACCATAAAAACTCGCCGTTTTAAATTTTTTAAGACATTCTAACTTGAATATATAAAACAACTTATTATGATAAAAAATTATTAGCCGAGTAAGATTTAATTTGAGAGAATTTTATGCAAATGATCATTTTGGACAGTCAAAAATAAGTATGTTGGGCACAACTTTTCAAAGAAAAAAATAGAAAATTAATTAACGATTAAATATTTTAGCAAACTGCAAGTGATTAATTAATAATTAATGCATGACAAAGCTCTTAGATAAAAATATTTCGGTAAATTTGGCTAAAATCTGACCCCAAAAAAACTAATAAATAAATAAATAAATTTATCTAGCTAAAAATTAATTAAACTAATTAAAAATTAATTAAATATTATTAATAAAAATTAATTAATTATTATTTAAAAAATTAAATATAAAAATAGGTGATAAAAGATATAATTGACTTATAAAATATAATATTATCTTAAAAATTAGATATAATGAGCCTGTTTAACCTGTTAGAATCTAACCCCTTAACATTGTCCGAAAAAAGTAATTATTTCATAAGATCTTAACGAAGAAGCATAAATAAAATTGGACCTTTTAGTTAATTCTAATGATTATTTTTCGTCTTGGTTTTTCATAGGTAAATGGTAATTGCCAAATAAGTTTCCTTTTAAAGTCGTTGCATTTAAAAAAAAAAGAAAGAAGATTTATGGTGCAAATTATTGCTATACTGCAGCCGCAATACAGCATTTCATGACTAAAATGGCATATCGACAGCTCACAAGTTCATCATACACCCGTAAATAAGATACAATTTCATTCAGTACACAAAATCCAATCGACATTTTAGTTGCAGTCTCGGATTGAAACAATAATACATCTCGAATATAAACATAATAACACAATTGCAGCAGCTACTCGTAGGACACTGAGCATCATCAAAATTCAAGACAAATAAAAGGAAAACATCGCGGCGAGTTGAGTGTATACCTGCCTTCAACTCTGCGTATCTTCCACTTACTGTCGTGTTAATTTCCTACATAACTTATCATCCTATTCTCATCTCCCAAAACCGGATTGCAAGGGTGAGTTGGAAACGTTATTTTAATCCTGTTGTGAAGCTTTGCCTAGAACATTAAGAACTTTCATGCGTTGCAACTCCTTGCCTGTAAAAGGAAGCAGTGCTCTGAATACTATGGTTTTAGATATTTTCATACAAGACAAGCAAGGATACATTACCTTCATCCAACAAGAGTTGTATTGCTCTTTTCTCTAACTCCACAGCATGCTTGCTTCTAGCCGCAGCAGACAACGATCTAAGCACTGAAATTTACCAAAGATGTAAGAGCTCTCCGATCTATTAGCCTGACCAATTAAATATAAGGCCTCCAAATTGACTTACTTTTAACATAATCTTCTTGGCTGGATTGATCACAGTTCTCCAAGTACTTCTGCAGTTGAAGGAACCTTTCTTTCCAATTTTGAGTATTTACTCTAACTGACTCTGTAACTACAGGGGGTTTACCATTTGAGTCAGGTGGTTCTTGGGTTACCAAGTCATCACTGCTCTTTTCTTCAAGGCAAATATCTGATGGCCCATCAGGTGAGGTGATCAAAGGGTCAGATGGAGCAGGCTCATTTGCTTCAAATGAATTGATCTTTGATTCCTGGGCTTGATTCAGATCTAAATTGGCTGCTGCGCTAACAGCGCCATTAGACTTCCTTGACACAGGAGATTCAACTTTATTTGCAATGCCTGTCTTGGCCTGTTCTGTTTCAAGCTTTCTACGAACATACACAAGATTTCCATGTGGGCCAACTTTACCTGGTGTCTGACAGCTGGTAGGAGTTACAGAGTAATCTGATTGCTTCCTCTTGGATCCAGTTAACCTCACAGTTTCAGTAGTAACTTCCTTAACAGAGTTTGAATCAAATTCTTTTTCTTTGGGAATGGGGGAGTTCATCGGTAGCTTGTTGATAATATTCCCAGATTCTTTTGGCAATTCTCTCAGAACAACTTTCTTAACTGAAACAATGTCCTTTAGTTCCCCAGCTGGCATCATACTCCTATCACTCAATTATCTGTGTTTGATGAACTTATCTAGTCATCTATCACTTTGTGGAATTTGGAAAAGACAGCAAAGGTTAAGCTGAAAAACAAGAAGCATAAGAAAAATAATGGATGGTGGACGATTTGATTAAGTTTGCAACAGTGAGTACCCATAGCCAAAATTAAGCACATAACAGACACAGACTCAATCTGTAAATATAAAAGAGGTAAAAATAAATGCATGAATAACTTGATAATAGTGTGCGTACAGATCACATCTTATGTCCTGATAAAGAAAGAATAACTGTTGTATAGATGTATTGTATTGGACAACTTTCTCTGCTAGAACTAATGCTGGATTTTGGTCCACCTCGTAATTTTTTAGCATTTAGTTTGGTCTCTATAGAAAAAATGGCATCAAGGAGAACTTAGCTAGTTCCCATGATTTTATATCTCATATTGTACCTGGCGAAACATTTAAAACGTATCATTCTATTAAATTATCGAAACTTGATATTATTCGACACCGAGACAATGTCTCTTGTGTCAATCATGTTGACTAGTTTCATTTCATGTTAACACTCGTCACTCGATACCCCTTGGCATGCTAAAATTGAGATAATGTTTTTATTTTTTATTTGTCTCCACACAAAATAATGTCAAAATTGTAGTCGTCTTATCTTTCTTTTTTTTTTTCAATCTCTTTTCTCCTTCCACCTCCAATTTACCATCAATACCATACATCGAAACATTAGCATGATACCAAAACAATATCATTTCAGTAAAAAACCGAAATACCAGCATAGCTTGAGATATCAAACCTTGCATGAGCCACTTTAAGTCCATGTCAAACACTAATTTTAAGTTATTATTTATCATCAATGCCAAACTAAGAGCATAAATTTAGAATAAGAGAATAATAAAACATCTATAGTAGATGAAAGCAAAAGATCATAAGACATCGGTAAATGTTTCAATATCCACACCATGATAGTTGTTGAAGGAGTATTGCCTGTTAAACAAGAATGATTCTCACAAAACTACCTTGCAATATCTCTTAGTTATCGATAATTCAATAAATTTGTCAAGTCCATCAAGTACATAAGCATTATAAAGGCACTAGATTTCCTTCTTATTCTTATCTACTTGTTGCACTTTTGAATATTCATACCAGTCATTGTTGCAAGCTAGAATGAAATAAAGTAGCACTTTACCTTAGCCCAAAATTCTACTTTTATTCTAAAGCCTTGACCCAAAATTCAACAGAATCTTGTTTCATTCGTATTAATTTTATTTTATACGCATTTTCAAGCATGTGCAACTCAATGCACATTCTAGCATGCAAGACCAATAAATGCATCTTTGTAGTACATTGAACATAACATGTTTTTCCCTTCTTATTGCAATTAGCCTGCTGGTTCAACCGTTGAGCAATGCATTACACAATCTAGTATCCAAGACTAACCATAGTATGCCCTCTTCCACTATTCAACTGTGTATAAGTTCACTCAATTTTGTATAATCGCCAATAAAGAAAAAGACTGCAAGACGACTTTATAACCACCAAAACAACAATGTATATCCTAGCACTAGTTTACCATTGTGCACCCAATCATTAATCCTATAACCAATCATGTAAACCACTATAGGAACCATGGGTGGTTGCTCCAATAGGTCTTCATGTCAATTCCCAGCGGGTGCAAAATGCACCATTGGGTGCCTGATTGATATTTGATAAAAGATTCCACTTTTCACAAAGCTATAGAATGCCTTTTAAAAAACAAATCAACTGAACTGAAAACATAGCCACAAATTGGCACAAATGAATCATGCAAAATCATAGTTACCATAAACAAATTGCATCAGCCTTAAACAAAAAAAGGTAACAAGATAATCTCCAAATGGAAGATGGAGCCATCAAAATTAAAATGTCGCTGGTATAATTGATCAAAAGAAAGATCCCTAGAAAGTAATCCACCATATGAAATCAGGCTCGGTAAATCGAATTGATCCTGCACACTTGAACAAACAGAATCCCAAGTAGGAGACGTCACAGTTATCCACTAAAAATTAGCCCTTTTCTCAAGGGTAAAAGGTTGGGCAGGTCGAACTGAGGAATGCGAGTATTGGCTACCAAAATTACCATCGAATACACTCGGCATGTTCAATACAAGACACTATCCAAAAAAAAATTGATTTTGCAAAATGGAAACTAACATTAACGCTCGAACATTATGATATCCCAGCCGAGCACAGAATCGTTCTCACACTCGCGGAAAAACGTATAAAACAAAGGTTTAAACTGAGACTAAAATGAGATTATGATAAAGGGGGTACGAACCTTAACCTAGGAAGCAATGCGGATGAACGCAAGCTGCAAGGAATCGAGCACAGGAGACGGAGAGGGAGGGGAACATTAGACTCGGAAAATGAGACAAAATGGGAGAGGGAAAAGGAGTTAGGGTTAGACGATTTTCTCGGGCAACGGAACACCGAGCGTGCGAACGCTTGTACTAAATGTTTTATGCGAGTGTACAATCCACCGTAGAAAGTAATAATAAGAAAAATGAGAGACGATTGATAATGGATTTCAATAGAATTGGCATTCGGAATAAGTAAATCAATATAAATATAAATCCGGCAGTAAACTTAATCTAGTTTTAGAATTTTATTTTACTTTATAATTTTGTGAATAAGTTATATTAATTCAAGAGTGTATCTTTAATAAATTTTGACCATCAAAACTTCAATAATGAAAATAAATTAAGCTTTTTATAAAAGAATTTCTATTTATGGTTCTAAACACTTAATTCCTCACTTAAATTTACATGTAGACAACATAAGCCAAACTTTAATCATGATAAGAATAGTACAATGATATCGTTTTAGCCGTTCGTTAATTACAGCCTCAACAAGATGAAAATATAAAGACAATTTACTGATCGATGGAGGCAAAAACATAAAGCAAGCATAAGTTAATCAATCTTGAGACAGTAAAATTGAACTTTTAAAATGAATGTGTACAATTAGCAAAAGATAATGTGATTAGTTGCATAGACGAGATATTTGATGAAATTTGTGGCGGAAGACATTAGAAGATCAATTGGACAACTAGACAGATGTTGTTGCATTGCCAAAATTATGCAGCTGAAACCATCAGTATTGTTCTTGCAAATGGAAAAAATCAATGAAAATTCCTTATGAGACATTCGACCGAGCATGGACGTTCCCTGCCGTGGTATTTAAATGGTGAATATTCTTTTCAGTGTCAAACAAAAAAACCATTTGTTATAGCTGAGAGAGCTGTGTTGCATATCATTCCTGTGGAGGCACTGCGACATAAAGATAAAACGTATTCAGTACAGAATTTTCAGCATGAAGGATTCATAGTATTTTGTTGAGACAGGATAGATGGCAACCATTAGAGTTATTAGGAACACCAGTGCCTGATCCAAGATCACTAAACCTGTTCATCAAAAATTCCAATCCACTCGTGTTGATTACTCCTACAGCAAGAGAAGATGATAAATGCAGTTTCTTATTTAAATGCATAGTACCCCAAACTGAGGACTTGAGTTTGAGACTGACTGGCCAGATCTCTGATACAATGAGTCATGGGATTTCCTTGTACCTGTTGCAACATCACCAGTTTGATTTTGCTCCCTGAAACAAGAGGCATAAGCTCTGATCATTAAAATATCAAGCTTTGAAACGCAGTTAAGCAATTCTGTATTCATTTCATTTACCTTCCAAATGAATTATTTGACCCTTTAGTCATTACAACCTTATGTTAACTCAAACTATTGGTATATTTTATTTGCAACAACTATTAGCATCAAGCCATCAATGTCTGATGTACCTTGTCGACATAGTTATCACAATAAAGTCTGTGCAAACTGTATTTTTCTTGTTATCTGTCAGTTTGATAACATACTGAGAGAAAGAGGTAACACTTTAAAATTGGAAATGATGTCCATTTAGCTTTCCCATCAGATGTTAATATGACAAAATAGTTTCCGCAATGCAATTAAATAGACATACAATCAAATGATTCGTGTAATGAAGAAACACCTTTGATATTGTGCTAACAAACACAGCCAAACTCATTTGTGAATCAGAAGAGAACACACAATTATCTTTTTGTAAAAGAATGTCAAACTTAATAATCTCCATATTAGTTTATTGGGTTTTTTTCATTTGAAAGCAAGACCACACCATCCAGATTCTAGAAACAAATAGAGCAGTAGTATTGATGCAAAAGAAAACATGCTCATAACTTACTGGTTTGCTTGTTGCTGAACACCAGGGGATAAAAGTGACTCTTGAAAAGATAGAAGTTGCTGCAAACCAGACATAAAGATTTGAGAAAAGAACACAAGTAATGTATTCAATATGTTACAAATGCATACCTGCAGTGTCTCAGGAGAAGTAAGCCAATGAATCAATAATGGATTCTGCAACATACTAATAAGCTGGGTTGGAACCCAACAAGTTAATAGAGTTGTGGATTCAGGACCTGATGGTAAACAATCACATATAATACCAGAAAGTGACAACAACAGTTTCATCATTCTGATAATCAGCAAAAAAAAAAATACCTGATTCATAAATTGAGGGTTGGAGAGGAGACTCTGCATCATCTGCATAATGGCTGGGTTCTGCAGAAGTTGATTGACAAAGGATGGGTCTGGCATACCACCAGCAATCATTCTGAACTCTAGCAAGCCAAACTCACCTAACCCAATGATGCCTGAAGATCTTCCATCACTTCGAGGAGTTGGTGTGGTGTTGGTAGTCTGTGCACCTCCGCTATTGCAGGAACTTTTAGCATATAAAACAATAATGTCGCGGCAAATACAAAATGTTACCCGTTCTGCTCCATGGATTTGGAACTGGGTTTCTATTTGGAGAAACCGACTCGCTAGTTAGATTGGAACCAGTACCAGGCTGACCTGGTGTCTGATCTCTAGATTGCACACCACCCTGATTTCCCAAAAGTGATTGAAATGGAATTTGACCCACATCATTCCAGGTTACCTGCCAATGTTGTGGCATTAAGGGATGGATCCTGGACAGTTTCATACATGCACCTCAGCATGTTGAACCCTTCTGGAGATGACTCAATGTTGTTCATAGCTCTACCAGTGTTCCGCATCAATTCTCTCTTGAGTTCAGGATTCCTCATGACTTCCAGAGACTGCCGAAGAGTACTGGGATTATTTAGGATGTGTGCAAACTCGGAATTATGGTCCATGATCTCACACATTTGAGGATTGTTAATTATCATGTTTCACATCAGGTCAAGATTATTTATCAGACTTTGAACAGCGGGCATATTCATTATTTCCCTCACCATGCCTGGATTTTGTTGCTGTATCTGATTGAGATTTGGTAAGCCAAATCCCAGAAGGTCTGATCCAGCACCATTTATAATGTTACCACCAGTGCCAGGAATGAGTGAACCTGCAAAATCAGCCCCTCCAAATCCCCCACCTCCATTAGAACCACAACTCTCAGCGCCTGAAACTCTACTGGCAGCTGCAGTTGCAGTTGCATCAGCAGGTGGATTTTCTGGTGTCAAACCATGAACCAAATGAATTGTGTGATCTGACTCTAAGCCTAGGCAAGACAAAAATATATATATATAATTACTTTAGAAATGCCAGCCATGTGAGAATTAGAAATACCAGTACAGATGAAAAAGTTTGTCAGCGAATTAGAAATGTCAGTGCACATGAAAAAGTTTCAGTATTGTCTTACGCTTTAACAGCCAAGATTGAAGCATCTAACTCTATGAGCATGAATCCTGGCCATATTTGTTATAAGACTAGGTCCTAACATGTAAGCCATGTGAGGGTCTTTCGCCACCTAGGCATGTTGATATGCATAGGCCAGGCCAGGCCATTGATAGTTACCTAGCTCTTAAATTATAAGTTAAAGCCTAAGAGTGTCACTATACAGCTTAAACAATTAAGATCAATTAAGTCAGATAAGACAATTACACAACTGACGAAAAAATGCTAAAATACCAAAAACAAATGAGCCTATGGAAATTCCAATAATCTCTCAAATCTAAGAGTTCAAATTGCTACGTAATAGAGATATACTTCAACCAAATAGAGAATAAAGAATATCAAAAAAGAATCAAAGAGAACATTGATAAATTCAAGGAATTTAGACTGTTTAATCTCTGAGCATGCTTTTTTAATTCGTAATACTTGATGCAATACATTTATCTGCGAGAGTTTCTGGACTAGTTTAATACTTCTCGAGTACTTGCACATAAATATGTTTCATATTGGAAAAAAAAAATATATGTTTCATAGTTAGTTCCAAAATAAAATGGGCTGTTCTAAGACATTAATATTTTATGTGAATGCCACACACACATGTACTGTACTTGAAGTTTAAGACCTAATACCTTAATAGCAACCTAGTACCTTAATGCCACTGAATATGTCATGGCTTAAAGTTCCACGTTATGAGGGGGGAAAAAATACTATGTCATCAAACACAGTTTCATATTAATAGAAATGCAATTTGTGAGAATGAGAAAAAGTTTACTTATTGCCATAATATTTTTTTGATACACAAATGCTTGGTCAAATCTTCTATTTACAATGAGAAATCTTTTTTCAAATTTTCTGGGGAAAGGAACATGATAATAAATTTTAAACTTATCTAATTAATACGATCGTACGTAAAGCCAGGTAATAGTAATAGAATAATTAAGTCAATGAAATTTAATGTTCATGAAGGAAAGACAAGGACAACACTAGCAGATAAAAATAAACCAGCTGCTAACATGTAGAGACATGTAGCAGTATATAATTTACAAATCCACTAGAATACAACTATTTCCAAAGTACAAGTTTCTTTATGTCTAAAAGCCAAAAAGGGAGGATGAAAAACTTTCAAATGAACATATAGATGAGACTTTCAACTAGTGAAGAGAATACTGATTTTGTTTAATACTGATCAGCTGTTGCACGCCTTGACCTACCTGGTTAAGAGTAGTTCATGTACAGGCCTACCAGGCTAAGAGTAGTTCATGCACAGACCTCCTGGTTAAGAGTAGTTCACGTACAGGCTTGGATGAGGTATTGTCCATAGTAGTAATTTTGAGTAATGATCACTGAGTGGGGGCGAGAAACACAGGATGGGCTGAGGTGTAGATACCTTGTACTATTCATCATCTCAACCAATGCGCAAGGGGAATGAAAGGAGCAGTAGCTGAGGTGAACTTGCACCATTTTACTGAATTAAGGTTGAAAAGGTTGTCAGGTGAAGTGTCAAGGGAAAAGTTATATTCAGCTGAGCAGATTCCTCCTAAACAATTTACCCAAAAAAAGGGAGCCCCATTCAACAGGATAAGGATTTGTGAGGCTAAGGCAAGTATAGGCTACAACTAAAAATAACGTGGTGACACGGCCGAGTTGGGCAGTAGGCTTTGAAGGACTTAAAAGTCAGAACTCCAGTTGGAGCAAGTAGAGTGGGAAGGATCCTATTTATTGCAGTGCAAAAGCTTAGCTACAACCATGGAAAGTCTGCAAAGTTATTGATATGGTGATGAAGAGGGGATCCACCAAAGATAGGTCAAAGCAAGGAAGACCGGCTGGCGTGGAAATCAAAGTCAAGGAAGGTAAAGATCAAGCGAGGTCGGCCGTTTGGCTAAGTTATAACCAGACGGACAGCATGCCCGAACGAGCGATCAGGGTCAAGTGGACAGCATAAGGTTACGAGATAAGTAGACAGTACATTCCCCGACCACCGTCCCTGCCGAGCGAGCGGCATGTCCGTTTAGAGGAGGAGCCCTCTGATTACGGAAAAGCTAAGTGAAGGTAGATTGCTCTGTCCAGCACAACCGAGCGAGGCACGTCCCGACCGAGCAGCCACGGTCGGCCTACAACGGGACCCACCTACGTATCTCCTCGTACCCTTTTGGAGGATTGTGTGACAACAGAGCATGTTGTGCAGGCAAATCATACGATAAAATCTTCCAGCCTGTCACATCAAGGATTTACATACTCACTTAAGAAAATGTGTCAGAGACACTTTTGGACTTGTCTTTTCTTAGGATGATTGGAAAACGTGCGTCCGCTTTGAGATGCGGGCACAACACTACAGTGGTCGCAAAAGGCGACTACGCTCGCCCCCAGCACCCCGCCAACCCCTCCCAGGGCCAACATGGAGGAGGTAAATCATGAGTGGCTACTAGCCTTTGAAATAGTCACTGGCGCATGAGGGAGGCATTTACCTCGACTATGTCGATATTCGAACCCCATACCTCATGGTGGTAACACCTCATGCGCTAACCACTAGACCGTCCCGAGGTGACAGCATAAACACTACAGTGACACTCTAAAAGAGGGTTCCCATCTGCAGGCAGAAGTATGCCCAACTTCGTTATTTCACACCCTCTAGCTACAGTTTTCTAGTATTCTCCACTTGTCGAAAACTGACTTGAGCATCAGAGAGTCAACACCAGGAACCCCTTCCCTGCCCGGCGCTAACGCCTCTTGTGTTGCAAGACCAATAACCTCCCAGCCAAGTTTGTTCTCTCCTTTGGGGTATGTAATGATCTTTCATCGCTAACGTTGTATTAATCTTATAT
>JBBMJZ010000122.1:18352185-18365735 GCA_037833815.1 Zingiber zerumbet | reverse complement strand
GACAACATAAGGTTACGAGATAAGTAGACAGTACATTCCCCGGCCACCGTCCCTGCCGAGTAGGCGGCATGTCCGTTTGGAGGAGGAGCCCTCCGATTACAGAAAAGCTAAGTGAAGGTAGATTGCTCTGTCCAGCACAACCGAGCGGGGCACGTCCCGACCGAGCAGCCACCGGTTGGCTACAGCGGGACCCACCTACGTATCTCCTCGTACCATTTTGGAGGGTTGTGTCACTGACAACAGAGCATGTTGCGCAGGCAAATTGTACGATAGAAGCTTCTAGCCTGTCACATCAGGGATTTATATGCTCGCTTAAGAAAAGGTGTCAGAGACACTTTTGGACTTGCCTTTTCTTAGGATGCTTGGACAACGTGCGATCGCTTTGAGATGCGGGCACAACACTACAGTGGTGGCAAAAGGCGACTACGCTCACCCCAGCACCCCGCCAACCCCTCCCAGGGCCAACACAAAGGAGGTAAATCACGGGTGGCTACTAGCCTTTGGAATAGTGACTGGCGCATGAGGGAGGCATTTACCTCGACTATGTCGATATTCGAATCTCAGACCTCATGGTAGTAACACCTCATGCGCTAGCCATTAGACCGTCCCGAAGGGACAGCATAAACACTACAGTGACACTATAAAAGAGGGTTCCCATCTGCAGGCAGAGGTATGCCCAATTTCGTTATTTCACACCCTCTAGCTACAGTTTTCTACTATTCTCCACTTGTCGAAAACTGACTTGAGCGTCGGAGGGTCAACACCCGGAACCCCTTCCCTGCCCGACGCTAATGCCTCTTGTGTTGCAAGACCAATAATCTCCCAGCCAAGTTTGTTCTCTCCTTTGAGGTATGTAATGATCTTTCATCGCTAACGCTGTATTAATCTTATATTGGTAGGTAGGAATGATGAGTATCTATCCCGTGTCAAACAGATGGAGTGATTACCTCAAAGACGCCAGAATGGCTAATTAAACACTTATTAGGAAGCTTGTGTTAACAAACAACATTCAAACAAAAATTAACATATTGATGAGACTAAGACGTTCAAAGACAATCCATTCAAATTATCACAAGTAGAGATTTTGTGAGTGTTATTACCTAAACATCATCCCTTAAAACCCTGTAAGAAACGTAATATTTCCATCCTAAATCCTGGTGAAATATAACGATAGGGCACACAAAAATGTACAAAGTTATTTCCTTCACATTCTCATTCAGTAAACAAATGATAAATATTCCTCGAACTGAAGTTTGTAGTTTTGTGATTAAAAAAAGAGCAAGAAACCAACATCTTTAAGCATTTCAAAATTGCCTCAGCATCCTTTATTTGTCATTTGTTGCAAGTTCCATCCTTTTCCACTTAAGTTATTGTAATAAGCGACTGACCACGGCCATTTCAAAAAAGTACCAGAACAACGACCGTCAAGTAGATGAGCAAACCATCGGCGGAAACAACAAACGCAAGATTGAAATCGAGGAGGAAATCCGTGCACCATAGCTCTTTAGGGTCTTGTCGTTCTTCAAAATCAGGCCTTTATACATCAACCAATGCCGCTCCGCCGGGACGTCGGACTTCTCCGCAAGGAGAACCTTGAAGACCCCGACCGTGGACTCAAGGGTGGTCGGCACCGAGAGTTTGGACCTATTGGAGGATCGGACACGGATTGTGACTGCAGCAGCCTCTCCGACGGCGGCCGCGGCGCCACCAGGATCGCCGTCGGTGGCCAAGAAATCTAAACCAAGGTGGATCGGATTCCAATTCAGGAATTGGGTGATTGAGTCGAGCGATCGGTCTCTTGGTAGCTTACGACGGGAGTAGGATTTCGATGCAAAGGGAAATATATATTCCAAAAAAAATAACAAATAAATTTTAAATTTTATAATATATATAAGTTTAATTTAAAAAATAATTAAAATCATAAAACTTAAATAAATGGTTTTTTCTGTCTAAAAAATACGCACATGCACTGTGAACCTACCAGTCCACTGTCCCACCGACCACCGTCTCTTAGCAACAAACAGAAACATTATTCGCTCGATCTCCACCGTCCATCGCATTTTTTCTGGCTCCTCAATTCCTTCGTCGGATCCCAATCCAACGACCCGCTCTTCTCCGTCCGGTCTCTCCACTCGCTATACGCTCCAGCTCACGCCATCGAAATTTTCGAGCACGAATTTCTTCCGATCTCCTCGCTCCTCTCGCCGTTATCCATCTCGATCCGCCTCCTCTGTCGCCCGCCTCAGAACCCCTCTCATTCGCCGCCGTTCTTGATCCGCTTTGGAGTAATTTATAGCCATCTCTTCAATCGAGGGGTTTCCAGGTTCCTGGAAATTTTGCTTGTTTTTCTCTTTGTGGTTTTTAGGGTTTTATGTTCTTCTTCGTTCTCGATTGGATTTGAGATCTCTTTGGTCCCTTTGCACCCGTTCGGTTCTCGAATCTCTCGAGTTTTGCGGGTCCACGGCACCCTCAAAATCCTTCCGTTTGTTCCCGCATGTTAAATCTGCCGTCAAATGGATTGGGCCATCGCGGATTAGACGTGGGGTTTGTTGGTACTGATAGCCTATTGCTCGTGATTAATATGTGCAGATGTTCCATTCTCAAAGCTCAAACTTACGAATTGATCTTTTGGTCGCAAAATAGAATTTTTCTATCACTTTACGAAGATTGATGAGTACGTTTGCTGGTTCTTGCAGCTCATTGATTGAATTATGCGCAGAGACCGAGACATTCCAGGGCATTTGAGAGTTGTTTTAGCGAATGGGTTTGATAGAGAAGCTCTACTTAAATCTATTATCTTATTCCACACCTGGATGGGCCGCTGCTATTGGTGGTATCTTGGTTGTTATCACGCTGTTTCTCTCCATGTTCCTTCTATTTCAGCACCTCTCCTCATACAGAAATCCAGAGGTTCTACATACTCTTTTCCTCGACTGGTTTAGTGATTTTGCCTCGAATAGTTTTTCTACAACTTTTTTTTTCATGCCACAGGAGCAGAAGTTTCTAGTTGGTGTCATATTAATGGTCCCTTGCTATTCAATTGAATCGGTAAGTTCTCTATTCACTAAAATAATTCAATTTGGTGATCTCAATCCATTCTCACCATGCTGTTTAGTTAATAAGCTACCAATTGGCGAAACCCAGGTTTTTCCTGTGATGATAAAAGGAAAAAAAAATTGCTTTTCAGAGCAAGAAGTATATACTTCCACACTAAAGTATTTGACTGCAAAGTGAACTTGGACATAACTGTCAGCCCTTTTACTGATAAGTGCTTGTATTTAAGGTGATATATGCTTCCTAAGATTTAGTATTATTGAGACTGGGTCAAATATTTCACTAGCATGGCTGTAAAATAGTATATGATCACACCTTCAACACTTAAATGAAAGCTAGTTTGTGTGTGATATAGCTTCCATGTTAATAGAAGTAGGGTAAAGGAAAGCCAATAATGAAACTCCTCTCCTAGTATTTATGTCAGTTAAATTGAAACCTTGATGAAGTTTCATTTAGTTATTTCCATATATATATGTGTGTGTATATATATATATTTGCAATGACAATGAGTGTTTTTAGTAAAAAGAAAAAAAAAGCTTTGTTGGACTTAGCAATTTATGAAACTCTGGTAAATGATTATTGCAGAAAGTAATAAATAATTGGCAGGTGTTTTCTAACTTATTTAAAAGTTGAATTCTCAGAAGCTTAATAAATTAGTACTTTTGGCAGTTCTGTATAATGTATGGATATTTTGGAGCATGATGAGTCTGTGATTATTGTTTTTTTCTTGTGAATTTATTGAGGTGTCTACATTGATGACACTTGTAAATGATAATTGTTAGTTTAAAATTGGTGTCAGATAATAATTGAACAGATTTACTAATTCCCAACAAACTTCACTAGATCAATAACTACTAGTTGATTTGAAGAATGTGGTCCAAGTGCTTTCCCTCAAAATTATAAGCTACCACCCATGGAGTACCCCTTTCTCTCACAACACACATTGATGATGTTTGATTCATTCTCCATGAACTATTTGACATGTTGAGTTGAAGTAAAACTTATCAACCGACATGTTGTGTAATTGTATGGAAACATTGCTAATTTTTGTTTTTTCCCCATATGTTATTTTCTTGTTTTATTCTTTTTTTTCCATTTCTGGCCGGACAAGCAGTTAGTGGTGGGTTGTGAGATTGATTCTTTAGCCGAATAATTAAAATTCTAACCATTCCTTTATTTTGGACATCAGCATGTGGGTTATTTAAGTGGTGTGTCATGACAATGAAAATATCTTCACATCTCTCATATGCCTATTGATTGATTTCCCAGATATGGTATTGCTAGGTTATGACATTGATATTTGTTTTTCATTCTTTGAAGTTTTTGTTGGTCTGACTTTTGGTTTGTCGTATATGTTATTTTCTTGTTTTGTTTGTTTTATTTCTTTTTCTGGGCAAGCAAGCAGTTGGTGATTCATTCTCAGGTTGATTTTTTTAGCAAACATAATTAGATTCCCAGTTGTTTCTTTATTTTACTATCATAATCCAGCCTTAGGATGCTCTCATGGCACATAGGCTCTTTAAACAATTTGCCATCACAGCGAAAATATTTGCATATTCTTAGGAATTCTTAGGATGTTGAGTACAATTTGGTTTTCCCTAGCAAATTGTGTTAAATATTGTTTACTCAATGTTGTTGATATTCTTGTTCATTCTTGGGAATTTTCTCAATAATTTGACTATAATTTTGTTCCAGAGATTGGACTTTACCTTTGGTTTAATTCATTACCAGGAGGTATTTGACATGTTGACTTGTAGTCAAAACATTGCTGAATTATTTCTTATTTGCATTTAGTATGGATCACTGGTGAATCCGTCCATCAGCGTTGATTGTGAGATTCTGCGAGATTGTTATGAGGCTTTTGCCATGTACTGCTTCGGAAGATACCTTGTTGCTTGCCTGGGTAGGTTTCTATCACAACGAAAATCCTTGTAGATAATCTGATTATATTTCTCATGAATGCAGACTATTTGTGATTTTTCTCTTTCTAAGTAAATTATATGTCAAATTGTATTTTCAATGCATTATTTGATTTGTTTTTCTGGAAATCTCAACATGCTAACACTTCAAATCAAAGTGTCTCCTCACTTAGCACAGAACAGAACAGAAATGGTTTCTTTTGCTTATCTGCTATTAGATTCTCGTAGTCACTGTGATGGGATCTGGCTCAGAGCAACTCATAATTAGATCAAGTTTTTGTTGTTGTTTGTCTTGGTGCTTCTAAATAAATTGATTGTGGTGTTTAGACCATATATTCCTACGAAGGAAACAATAAGCAAAACAAAGTGGGTAGTGAAAAAATCTCTTGGAAAAGGATTGGAAACTCTTTCTCTAGTTTTTGTTCCTTGTGTGGAAAGAAAGATATAGAGTTTTTTTTCAACCGTTTCCTTGGAGAGAAGGAAAGAGGGTGAGAAAAGTTCTTGAGTTTATTTGCTTGCAAAAAATAACATAAATAAAAAATATATTTTAAAGAATAATTTTAAAATTTTCAAGTCATTGCATGCAAATTGTAACTTTTTCATCAAAAATTGGATGGAAACATAATTGGAAAAAATGAGGTAAGATTTCGTAGTCTTTTCCTTTCCTCCATCTATTTCCAGGAGAAAGTGTTATTGCAGAAATCACTACACTTTCTTTCTGTCTGTGTTTCCTTCGCTCGTAGGAAATGCACTTAGCGTTCTTTGACTGTAGAAAAAACATGCATTCATTTGAGTTGAAATTTATTAAGCAATATCTGGAGTTTGTGAATCTGATATGAACTGCTAGCTAACAAGCTCATTAGTGATGTCTCAAAATTGAATGATACCAGATAAATATATGTTTCTGAGCAGTAAAATCTTTTTTACAGACACGATTTTTATTTTTCTTGCTTTTGCATTTGTTAAGATGTCAATTGAAATCTAATGCTAGCAATATTCTAGCGAAGCCTTTTGGGTGCCACTGGTTGTATTATTCATTTTATTCACCATGTTCATCAGTCCTTTGCATAATTAATCAGTTAGATGACTTGTTTGATATTTCTTATTTGGTTTGAATCATGATCTCATTCAAGTTGTAGCCCAAACTTTTTCAGATTGGCTAAGATTTAATTATTTCATGCCTGAGAGAAAATTGTTTCTTTTGGTTTATTGGAAGAAATCTTAAAGGAAAATTTAGGATTCTAGCTGAACGATTTCTTGTTAACATTCATTTGTAACCATAAAGATTGATAATTTTGCAAGAACATGAATATATCAATTGAGCATTTGGTCAATTATATCATCAAATTGCACCATTCTTTTCTCTTTTTGCATGGAATAGCCAGATTTTTTTTGCTTACCACCATTTTTAATGTAATTTTGCCTATTAAAAACATTGATATTTTGTTAAACCTACTTATCATTATATGCTCAAAAAAACATCCTTAACAGACTATTGGCTTGTTTTGACATGAGCTTGTATTTTGCTATCCTTAACAGGATTTTCAATGAGAACAAACAGATCATATTGCCAAAAAAACTCCCTCTACTTACTGAAGAGGAAAGTGTTATCAAACTGAAAGATGATCACTTACATGGGATTGCTACCCTTTTTAAAGCAACTACAACACCAATTCTTTGTAAAATAACGACCAGTTTATTCCAAAAAAACTTTAACAGAATTTTTTTAAAAAAAATATATAAACAACTTTAAACATTTAAGAAATTATTAAAATTCAATATCATTGCTAAAATTTAAAACTCAAAATTTTAAAGAAAATGCTAAATTCATCTCCTTTAGACTGCATCAATTTTGCTGTTGTTTCTAATTGCCATCCTACTCTATTGTAGGTGGTGAAGAGAGAACAATTGAATTTTTGAACAGACAAGGTGGTGTCACCTCTAAGACAACCTTACTAGAGAATGCTTTTGAGAAGGGAGTAATAAAGCATCCTTTTCCAATGAACTATTTTTTGAAACCATGGAGATTAAGCGAGTGGTTTTACCAGAATATCAAGATTGGAATTGTTCAATATGTAAGCTTTTGCTGAATGGTTGCTAGATTTCTCTTTTTGATAGGTGAATTATTGTCTACTCCTGACTATTCTATACAGATGATAATAAAGACTTTTACTGCGATTTTAGCTGTGGTTCTTGAAGCTTTTGGAGTATATTGTGAAGGAGAGTTTAAGTTGAAATGTGGGTAAGTCATGACCAAGTTGAGTTTTTGTGGCTTAATTAAATATGCTTGGTACTTGTCTCTTTTTATGCATTTTTAAAACTATACTAGCATTTCACTTTAGATCAGTAAGCATCATTGTATAAGCTGGAACATGGATTACCTTTTTCAAGTTGGTTGACAGAGTCTTGTTGATTTATATGGTAAGTTATAAGCAGTATATTTAAATCTTATAAATGCCCTTTCCTTTTTCCTCATCAATAGCCAATCTGGAGTATAATTCCTTCAATGGTAGATATTTAGCGAAATTGAAATCAACAGGTTGATGGAGCATATGTCATCAAACCAAAATACTTGTTAAAATTTGTATTTTTCAAAAAAAAAAAAAAATTTATCATGTGAACTCGAACTGTTACAAACCAAAAAGACTAGAAGTCTACATTCATGGAAAAATTCTAGAAGCCATGTGATTGGTAGGTGTTCATATCAGGGGATCCAAGGACTCATTTTTTTTAGAAAAATGATATGCTCAAGGAAAAGATCTCAAGGAAAAGCTCAAGGATAGACACATAAAATGATGGGATCCACAAAAAGTGAAATGGTGGGCCATGAATTGATGTGTCTATCCTTGAGCTTTTCCTTGAGATTTTTCCTTATGCATATCATTGCTCTTTTTTTTAATAATATTTAAAAAGAAATGTATATGATTTCAGTCACATATTGGTTGTTGAATCGATAGAATTAAACTATTGGCCTTAGAGATGCAATAAAACTTGTTTTGAGATGGATTGTACGAACCAAATTTAGTCTCATATAGGGAGTTGTGGGCTAATAGAGGAGCTTTATAAGATAAGGTAAGGGAGTACTTTGAATTTGGGGTTGAACATTTTGGACCAGCGTTCAGGTTATTAATGGGTCTAATCTTGAAGGGGAAGCCAAGTCTTAAGTGTGGGGCTATATAGGACCCTTTATAAGCTTAGATAAGCTATTGTCAACTTGGGATTAAATATTTTAGGCCAGACCAATAAGTTAATGGGTCAATCTCTCATCTAAGCAGTGGTTGAGCCAGATAAGATAATGGGTCAATTTCTCATCTAAGCCGGTTGTGACATAGATACTTATAAGAGTTGCATTGTTTAGCATGATAAAAAAAAGCCAATATTGGCACTACCAATCATCAGTGTAAAAACAATATTTCTGCTCTCCTGTCATTAAGATTTTGGGAAAATTGTCAATTGGGTATGGTACATCATCAATTCAAACATCTGAAGTTTGATGCATTATTTCAAAAGGAAACAGAATGTATCCTATCAAAGCTTCACGTCTTTGTTTCTTTTCTTGTCTGGTGGTGTTTATTTAACATGAAAAATCCTCTGATCTCATTTTAATTTTGTAGGTACACCTATATGGCTGTAGTTCTCAATTTCAGCCAGTCTTGGGCATTGTATTGTTTGGTCTTATTTTATACTGCTACAAAAGATGAACTAGCTCATATAAAGCCACTTGCCAAGTTCCTTATGTTCAAATCAATAGTTTTTCTAACATGGTGGCAAGGTGTGGCAATAGCTCTGCTTTATAGTTGGGGTTTATTCAAAAGCCCCATTGCACAAAGTTTGCAGTTTAAATCAAGTGTGCAGGACTTCATTATTTGTATAGAGGTAATTGTGTCTTATGTTTACTCTAGTACAAGTTCACTGTCTACAAATATGCTATTTGAGATGCTGGAATTGCACTGAAGCAGTGTGTTAATTTTCTTGGTGCATTACACTGATTCATGCATACTTATTGTAAATTTGTTGGTCAAAAATATAAAGGAGTGGAAAGATGTTGATTGGGGATGACTAATACTCTGTGTAGTTTTTTTCATGTGTATATTATGTTCTTTTGTGTATATTTTCAGTTGATATCTGTCCTATCTCTTATCACCATAACCGCCACAGATCTTACATTAGGCTTCTATTTGAATTTCTGCATTAAGGACTATTTATCTGGATGAGAATCTAATAGATTAGTGGTTATTCCAGTACAGATGTTTATTGCTTCGATTGTGCATCTCTACGTGTTCCCTGCTGAACCGTACAAGCTAATGGGTGAACGAATTACTGGTGGTGTAGCTGTTCTTGGAGACTATGCATCTTTAGATTGCCCTTTAGACCCTGACGAGGTCAGGGACAGTGAGAGACCAATAAAGCTTAGGCTGCCCCAACCTGATCTTTCTAGCAAGAATTCCACGGCTATTAGAGAAAGTGTTCGGGATGTATTTGTTGGAGGAGGAGAATATGTAAGCCACACTCACTCTGATTGCTACATTCCGCCAATATTTTTGTTGATTATATCTGATAAATGTTTTGAATTATGATCATACCTTGACTTGGTCAAAGAAATAGTCTATCCTTTAGAGGAATGAATGAAGTACAGATTCAAGAAAAAATATAGTAGGAAAAGAAAAGAAAGCTACACTAATCTTCATAATACAATAAAAAAGAAAAGCTAGTTCTTATGATTGTATCTTTTGGAGCACTTGCTTCCCATCACTTTTTCCACTTCAATATCCCTGTTGAAAAGACACACTTATAGGATGATAAAATATGTTTATACATTTTTGTTTGATTAACACATATTTTAGAGTTGATTAAATAGTCACATATCCTAGCTCAAGCTATTAGGAATGAGATTATTATTTTTCCCCGAGTACTCGATATTCATGTGTTGGTGGGTATCAGCTTCACTTAATTGAGCTAAATCATATATATAGATAAATTATTATTATTATTATTATTATTATTATTATTATTATTATTGACACAGGTAGGATTTGAACCTTGAACCTCCTACTCCCATACTATGTTAAAGCTAGTCGACTAATCATTTATCCCAAAAGCTTAAAAAAATGATAATCCCAATTAGCCTCACTATCCCTGGGGTGATCGGCCCGGTCCCACGGAAGTTTTCCACCGGCCACCAAGGTAAATCGGGAAGCGCACGCGGTGAGCAGTCCAAAAGCCTAGCATCCTTTAATTACGCTCCCCACTTGAAGAAAAAATTCTTGCAAATATGCTGTAGCAGGGGTTTGAACCGCGGGTGCCTAGGTTACTTAATTGTGGCAAAAGGCGAAACGCTCGCCCTCAGCGCCCCCGCCGCACCCGACCCAAGGCCATCACGAGGGAAGTAAATCGCAGCATCCGAGCGGGCATGTGGCAGAGAGGGTGTAATACGGGGATAGGGGTTTTATTCCCCAGCTACCCCGAGGATCGACCCTGCGACCTCATTGTGGCAACTTCCACCACATACCAACCCGGATGACCCACGGGGTCAATGCCTAGGTTACTTAAGCTATTATGATCAGTGGTTACTCAATCAACTCTCAGAACATCTAAAGTGCTTTAAGATGCCTTGCAGTGATATCATTTCATCATAGCATAGTAGATGCAATTTTTTGCTATTTACTTGCACCACACAAGCATCTTGTTTACTTGCATCAAACTTTCTTGAGGAACATTCCAAGAATATCATATTATCTAAGAGAGCGATCACATTGTGATTTGATGAAGAGGCAGCCTTTTGGTAAGGTATGACTTCATTGTGTTAGTGCAGTCACTCGAACCTAAGATAGATCATTGAAAAAGAAAACAGGGCACATTTTAGTGCAGAAACAATAAAAACTGATTAGAATTGGGATACTTTATCTGCTTATTAGCTCCTATTCTGTAGAAAATTTGTACTATGAAATCATCGCCAGTTCTTTTTACATGATCCTCTATTTTCCTCTCCAGATTGTGAATGATTTGAAGTTTACGGTCACGCATGCAGTGGAACCCATGGGGAAGGGTATGAAAAATTTCAACCAGAAGCTACACAAAATTTCAGAGAACATAAGAAAGCATGAAAAGGGTAAGTTAAAAAGCAAGGATGACAGTAGCATAGGTTCATCTTTGCCAACTCGCCATGTTCGTGGAATCGATGATCCGCTCTTAAACGGAAGTGTTAGCGACAGTACAGGTAAGAAAGGAAGAAGGCAACTAAGAAAATCCGGATATAGAAGTGCAGAGAGTGGCGGAGAAAACAGTGATACTGGCCATGGTAGGTTTGAGGTGCATGGAGGCAGGTGGATCACTAGGGACTGAGGAACCAATTCCTTTGTTTGCATATGCCAAGAACTCAAATTATCTGTCTCTGAGATGCGCATAGTGACATATGAATAAAAAAGGCACCATTCTTGGGATAAAGTGGAAGAAGCATTTTTCATTACAACAAGAACTCTTCCTGTTTCCTTGGATGGCTTAAGTGAAAAGGTACAGCCTATCTCACTCAGAAATCTGGCACCAATGAACGTAATCTTAAAGTGTCGTCAAGGCCCAAAGAATTCACCTTTCGAATCTTTTGATGTATATTATACCAGCACTTGAATCAACATACTCCCTTTCCTATAATAGAAATATTTATTCCATGGATTTTTTAAATTTGCTACTGTTGTGAGCTTCGATTTTTTTTTAACATCCTTTTTTTTTTTTTTGACAGTTATTGTTTGCTTTTAGCTGCTTCTATAGATTACCTGGATGAAATATACAAGGGAGAAAAGGGATTTAGATATTTATAAACAGATGATGGAGTTTTCTTTGTAATTTTGTGATTTTTTTCTAGGAACATTAGAATTAAGATCTGTATTTTGTTTGATCTTACAAACTCAAAAACCTTGACCAAGATCACAATGCAATTTGTTGGAAAAGCCCTTTAGAGACCTTGGTATTTGGCATCACAGTCGATTCATTTTATTATGTTTCCTGCATTATGACAAATTTACCTTCATCTTTGGAAAAAAAAAACTTAATTTCGACTAAAAAATCAAATGAAGCAGCCAAATAGAGCGCACGAATATAAGAAATAGGAGCGAATAAAAGTTCTATAAAATTAAATTAATTGAATAGATTGAATTTAGAAATTTTGATTAATTTAATTTTTATATTTTTATTAAATTTGATTCGGTTTTGATTAATTCATTTTGATTTTAAAATTTATAATTCAGTTAAATAGAATAATGGTATTAATTTGATATTTTTTATTTAAAATATAATTAATTAAATAAAATTTAAATTTGATTAATTTGATTTTAAATTTTTGGTTAATTTAGTCGAAAATCGAATTCATTGATATTTAATCGGTTCAGCGTTGGAAAATTTGATAGCTCAGTTGGTTCGAAATTTTTTTTTAATTTGTTCAATTCGATCAACTCGATTTTAACTTATCTAAAAATGAACAAGTTTAATAATCACAGCAACTTTCTTTGTTGCTTAGTTTTCGGCACAATATCACTTAGATTCAATAACATATGGAACTGCCATATGAACCACCCCTACAATGATCCCACGCCGTATAGAGAGAGATTCAACAAGAGTACATAGTACAAATGCATTATGGAGCCTTTATAAATGGTAAAACCCTAGGATCGACCTATGTTCAATTCAAATAGGATACCATGTATTTATCATCTATGTCAAACCCTGAAGCTAATATCGCCCAAGTTCAAATTCCTTGAGTGAAGTTAGCCAAATTTGGAATCATCGTAAATTTTTTTGCTTTTAACAAGAGAGAAAATAAAGGGGAGAGGATTATAGAGACTATTAGTAAAAAATAAAAATAAAAATTAATTATTCAGATGTTACCATCCGACTAATTTTGGATGGAATAGACAATCTGATTTCCTATTTTATGTATCAAATGAATTTAAGAAGTGCAGTGTCAAGATTGATTTAGGGCTCATAGAGCCTATTAGTTTTTTTTCTTATATATAATCTAGGTAACTAACTTTTTGAATCAATTATTCTTGGAGTAATAAGTTCGACTACACGAAAATTTTCCATTAGTTCTTAAGGTAAATTCGAGAAAATGGTCATATTATTGGACACTGGTAGCCGACCTTCATAGATCGCACTTCATTGAAGAAAATCATGCTCCATCTGTGTACTCATCCATGACTCATAACACGACTGCTCCATCGTAAGCCAACAGGCCCATGATTAATCCTATTTTGTTTTGTGTTCCATGGTTTTCCATCAAATAGAGCGTAAGCATGCTTTAGCCGAGATTGTCCCGTGATTCTCCAAAGATTTATCAAATATTTTTACTGTTACACTGTGGCCTGAGAACTCATAGAGACTATTAGTGGCATAAGATGTCTTACTCACCCCAAGTGTCTCTCACCGTTAGTCGCACAACGAGATGAATGAAATAAATCACGAGAATTCGATTTCTGTATGTGACAATTTACTACTTAAGTACCAACTTAATCAAATTCTCTCTCGATACGTTCCTCAAAAAATCCGATTCGTGCTCATTCTTCCCCCAACTAACGAAGAGATCTT
>JBBMJZ010000122.1:18301559-18325360 GCA_037833815.1 Zingiber zerumbet | reverse complement strand
AGTGGTTTTCTAGGTCTTGCTATCAGCTTCACTTCAATGTGGTTTCTTCATCAGACAGGTGCAACTACATACAGGTAAGGCAGAACGTCTATCATTTGTCAAATTAAATTTATTAGGCTTCATTTCCAATCCATCCCAGTCACGCAACTTATTTACTCAAATATGACTTAGTTTTTCATTTGAATTTTATTTTTGTTCCTATTTTTGTAATATCAACAACATTCCATTTGTCATGACCCCCCATGCATACTTTCACTTTGGGTGTTGGGTACCCCGTACCCGTATTGTCATTGGTTATACATCTTTTGCATATAGTTCTATGGCGGGAGAAAATCCATGCAGCAAATCCAAAATAGTCGGAACATCACAGCTTGAGGATGATGTATTCTTCCCTAAGACTCATGTTTACATATTATTCAATATAAAAGCCAGAATGCTTAACCCAATCATTGATTTTTACGTTGTTGATTAGATAGACTTCTCTATATTTCTTATATTATATAATCCTCCTGCCTAGTGAAGCACATGTTGACCCATGGTGGAATTAACAATCTTTGATCATGGGTGATAGTGTTTTGTATATCGCTTAATTAGGGTAATTGTTTGCTGATATGTGGATTTTGCAGTCTTGTAGGATCACTCAATAAAATTCCACTTTCACTTGCTGGAATCCTTCTTTTCAAAGTTCCAATTAGCTTAGAGAATCTGTTGAGCATTCTTTTTGGTAAGTTTTCATTTTGAGCTAAGGCATTCTGTTTGTGCACACATTTAATGGAGGAGCTTATGCCTACCTCTGCAGGTCTCTTAGCTGGTGTGTTTTTTGCTAGAGCAAAAATGCGATAATTGCATAACAGTATAATACAACCACTTCTATCGGAGAAAGAACTATGAAGCATGATAATGAAAATGCTTCCTATAATATCAATGGCATGATCGCACGAGTAAACTTACGAGTAGCAAACAAAGAGTTTGAAGGCCTCAATTGCCACTGAAATTTCATTGTCAAGGAATCATCATTCAACCTCGAGAAGCTATGTACTATTTCTCTATATACTCTCCTTTTTTTCCCTTCCATTTTTAGCTTTCCTCAATTATTTTTAAAAGGAAGATAATCCTCAAGTTTAGTTTTATTTTGTTGTGTATTATCTGAATTTACTTTTAATTGAAAATGTTTTTGAATGATAATGATTCTTATTGTCTGCTAAAGACCTAAAGTTCTTCAAACAGTCCCTTGGACTACTTGTGGTGTCCGCTTCTCTTCAGTTAGCTTTTGTTTCAACTATCGAGTGTGTGATTCTTTTCTTGCCATCGAGTTTGGTACAAGTTTTACTTGAAAGATCTGCATATGTGTTTAATTATTTCAAGTCGATCTGTTTAATAAAAAATTATTCTTTTGCAACTCAAACTCAAATTGAGTTGACTAATCTAATTATGAAAGTTAATGCCTGCCCTTAAAGTGCACAATTCTTTTAGTTAGTGTTATATAAATTTTACATTAATTAAAAATTTGTTCAGATGAGGAGTATGTAGCTAGAAAACAAATAGATGTCAGTATGAGTTCAATGATTAGAAGAAAAAAAAGGCAAAAACTTTTACATGATTCACTGTAGGGAATATTTGTTTTGACAGCAGATTTCCTACTATCTCACAATCTTAGCACACGCATCAAGCATGATTCAAACTCGAACAGATCACGAGAAGAAGAAGTTGAGCAAAAAGGGAACGCAATCTAAAGAACAGGATTGAAATAATGAAGAAATGTTGATGCTTTTGAATATGAACTTGCAATTTACCGCGTCAATCACAGCCAAAGCTTGGTGCCGCAATGCTGCGACAAGATGCGACCTTCTCCGGCTAGCGCACTCGTCAGAACACCGCAAGCCACCTCCATCCTCATGCTCCAAAGCTTCAACTTTCCCACCTTCGGCCGAGCCCTCAACTTCGCCGTCAACTCCAGCGCCGCGGCTCCCTTCGGCGGCGAGGAGCCCGACCCGCGGAGAGCCAGCGGCATCGCCGTCGTGCTCCGGGACCCCTGGTCGAACCCCGGCGTCTCCCCGGCTGCGATCTCGGCTCCGCTGCTGACGGCGACGAGGGCCGCTCTCCCGCCGGCTGCGTAGGAGTACCCCATCGCGCGGCTAGGGTTCCAGACGCTCAAGGTCAGATCGTACTCTGTTTCAGTGGTGTTTTGGACGGAGAGGCTTTGGACAGCGAAGGCGGGGCGCAAGGCGAAGTGCAAGGCGGCGGCAGTAGCAGCGAAGAGGAGGAAGGCAGCGGCGAGGATCCAGATGAGGCAGAGGAGGCCGGCGCTGCGGCGGCGGTTTTTGGTGCGTTTGCAGTAGCGCTCGACGAGGTAGGCATTCTCCGGCGGGGGGACGCGGTAGACCTGGTCCTTGGCGACTTGGACGACGAAGGTGCCGAGCTGGGGCACGGGGCCGGGCAGGGCGTTGGTTGTGGGCGGTGTCTGCTCCGGCTCCGACATGGTAAGTAGGGGTGCGGTGAGGGAGGAAGAGGAGCGAGAGGAAGGAAGTGAGGCGATGGCATCGGGAGGAGAAGGGTTGGAAAAGGGGAACACCCGCACACGTTGCAGTGGAAACAGCTTCAGGCCAGCCGCGGCCATGGGCCATTGCGCGGTTTGATGTGTTGTCGACGAACGGAGAGTAGTTGACCTTATAAACGGTCAAAAACACGCGGATACGCGTCTCACTGTGTTCGAGCTGAGTTGATAATTTATTGAAGAAAATCACAATGCAATGGATTTTCTCAATTTTATTATTATTATTATTATTAGTATTATTATTATTATTATTGTGTTTTGTGGGGTTGATCAAGGAAATCCAGTTAATACAATATTTTGGGAATTAATTATTTAGTGGAATTTTAGTTTTTAAATTAACGCTACTACATTCCAGCTGCGACAGATTGTGAGCCAGTCCGACCGTGGGGTAGACCTACTAGCTTACTAGCTGTCAATAGGAAAAGAAACCTGTACCAGAATAATGAGTTAGGGCTTCTATATTGATCTTATAATATTATATTGATGTTATAATTTGTGTGTTATAATATATTATTGGTGTTAAAATTAATACGAGCTGTATATTAATGGTGATTGGTCAACAATTTTATTGAACATGTTCAACGAATTATTTTATAAAAGATAAAACAAAACAAAATTGATTTTTTAATTTAAAAATTAAAAATTTTAATTTTAAAATTAAAAATTAAAAATTAAAAATCAACAAATAAAATTAAATTGATAGTATATTTATATGGATTCTATACTTTTAATGAGATACTGGATATTATAATATACATTAGGTGTATGCATCCTAAGGACGCATCCTTGTTATTAATAAACTGTATTGATAAGGCCGAATACACGTTCAAGGCCCGTATAATTCATATTGTGCGTTCCGAAACGGCTGTGTTTGACGTAACCGACTCAATTCTGGGTCTTGTTTAAGTCGCCCACCCGTTTAAGTAACAGAGAAGTAGGGTTTGGGGTAGCGAAGCAGCAGCAGGAGGAAGAAGGAGGAGAAGAAGAAGCAGCACCGACATGAGGCCGATTTTGATGAAAGGCCACGAGAGGCCACTGACGTTTCTGAGGTACAACCGGGAGGGAGATCTGCTCTTCTCCTGCGCCAAGGACCACACACCCAACGTTTGGTTTGCCGACAACGGAGAGAGGCTCGGTACTTATCGTGGGCACAATGGCGCCGTCTGGTGTTGCGATGTCTCCCGTGAGTTCCTCTTCCTCAGCTGCTCCGGTTTTCACAACTTTTTTGTTGACAAGGTTTGGTTGATAAGACATATCTTATATGCCTTTGTTCGGGGAGGAAGTTAGGGTTCTTCCGTGTCGGGACGCCAATTTTAACAGAGTTTTCTTCTTTTCTTACCTTGGACGTGGAGCTGATAGCTCTTAATCTGATGATTCTAGGGGATTCTATGCGTTTAATCACGGCGAGCGCGGATCAGACCGTGAAGCTATGGAATGTGCAGGATGGAGTTCAGCTTTATTCTTTTAATTTTGACTCTCCAGCTAAGTCTGTGGACTTCTCAGTTGGCGACAAACTTGTTGTAGTCACGACTGATCCATTCATGGGCTTGCCATCCACAATTCAAGTGAAGCGAATTGCCAGGGATCCAAATGAACGTATGAACTGTCTGAAAATATACTTTGTTTACACTTTGAACATGCTAGCTTTTATCTTAACTACAAATCTAAGTTCTTCAACATAATGTTGCCTTGGCCTTGAGTTAGGCTCCACGAGAATGTATAAGATAATTATTGAACTATCATTACTTTGTAGTTCGTAGGTTCATGCATGACTGAAATTTGCTCATGCTGTTATAGCTAGCACTATAGATTGCTTATCGTCAGATTAGTCAATATAGTCAATCTACTGATACACCAGTTCCAGTCCAATGACTTTGTATTCCTAGGAAGTCAGGATTTGACTTGAAGCATGATCAGTCATATCACCTATGTATAACCCTTCTGTTCTCGCCATCTCTTCACTGTTATAGAACAGTCATTTCATGATGTTTGCTTATGCAGAAACTACTGAATCGGTCCTCACCATTAAGGGGCCTGTGGGACGTATAAATAGGGCTGTGTGGGGACCGCTAAACAAGACTATAATTAGTGCCGGTGAAGATACAGTGATCCGTGTATGGGATACTGAGGTGGGTTTGTTTATATTTTTCATTATATCTTTTCATAGTTTCCATATATTAGATAAACAATTTCACGATAACTAACATTCTTTTCTCTGCTATCATGCACATTCATGTATTGCATATATAACAAAGTTATTCATTTTCTTGGAATTATTTTCCAAAGACTTGATGGATGTTTCTATCTTCTAATCTATAAATTTGCTGTTTTGTGATGCGACATTAGCTAAGTATGGATTTTTTTTCCCTCTGATACCATATTAGTCCCCTCCTACAATTATTGTACCATTTCCTATTATATCATTCTTTCACATGGTCTACTTTTCATGTTTTGCCATGTTTTGTGGTGGCTCTTATCTTTCAAGGAAATTTCATGCCGTTTGGCAACATATAATTATAAGACACTGTTATCATATCTAATTTAATTATCATTTCATTCTTGATGAGCCAAGGAAATCAAATCGGTTTCAAGGAATAACAGTACAAAATCTAAGATATATAAAATTTCAGACTTATTTGATTTCATTTTTTAATTAGTCAAGACCTTGCCCAACTCTTCATCACGGCACAGTCAATTTCATTCTTGTTGTCATTGGGCAACATGTGTATTCATTGTGGTATTTTTGTGTGAACTTTTCAGACTGGCAAACTTCTGAAGGAGGCAGACAAAGAAATTGGTCATCAGAAAACGATTACCTCCCTATCAAAATCTGCAGATGGCTCTCATTTTCTAACAGGTTCATCAGATAAGTCTGCCAAGGTGACAACCAATTTTATCTAGAGTTTTTTATCTCACACTTCAATTTTTTGTTTACTTTCTTCATAAATTTCATTTTTCCAATTTCTTTGGTTTAGCTCTGGGATGCAAGAACTTTGACTCTTCTCAAGACGTATGTGACAGAACGTCCAGTGAATGCTTGTGCAATATCTCCACTTCTTGATCATGTAAGCAACTATTTGCTACAAAATATTTTCTACTTACCTTCTCATTTGATTGATTCTGCTTTGTCAATTTCCAGTAGATGAAAGCAACCAAGCATGTAAGAAATGTGGAACTAAAAGTATCTACTTTACATAAACAAAGATATTTTCCTTTGTTTTGGTAGATTTGCCTTTTTTTTAAAGCTCCCCCCTATTTGCCTTGACATTTTCTTTTCACCTACAAAGCAATACCTTATGACAGAGCTACGTTACATGAGTTGTTGTAGCTTCAATTTGCAGCTTGAAACTTGCAGTATAGCTATATTGTAATTTGATACTTGAATTAAAAATTTTTGTAATTGCTTAACATCTACCTTCTCTCATTATGTTTGATATTGACACACTGTTTTTTGTATGATAATGTGGGACAGTGGAAACTTATGCTTTATATGGAGAGTGGAATACATGGCTACATTATATGATTTCATGTTGTGATCCAATGTCTTGAATTGAAAATGTGACATTGTTATTTAAATGGGAATTTCTCATGTTGGAAATTAATTAAAGTTTGAAAGTAAACAACAGTGTACTTAGTAAATATTGTATGCCTACCCTTGTAAATCTGATATTTATATGGGTAGTCACATCAACTTTTCCTTACAGTTGGTAGTTGGCACTCCTTATAGTGTTGCAGGTCTTGAATTCTTGAATTTTAGCTTCGTCTATTGGTTTTATTTAGGTGGTTATTGGAGGAGGCCAAGAAGCAGTACATGTCACTACCACTGACCGCCGTGCAGGAAAATTTGAGGCCAAATTCTTTCACAAGGTGAACTATTTTATTAGTTTCCCGAATGCTATGATCTCTATTATAATTTATATTATGTTTTTATTGTAACTAGATCTTTATTAATCATTTTTTTTAACTAATAGAATCTTCAAGAAGAAATTGGTGGCGTGAAAGGACACTTTGGACCAATAAATGCTCTGGCTTTCAACCCTGATGGGAGAAGGTTTGCTGCACTAGCTTATGTTTTATAAGCATGCTAAATTTCAACTATGCTAAATGTTTGATAAAAGAAAAACTACTATCCAATCCTAACCTAATTTTCCCCTGCATGTTCCTATAGTAGATATAGGTTATTAAGTTGATGTATCGTGCTTTATTAATTTGTTTATTCTATCTGCAATTATCCTTGTTTGCAGTGTTAGATGTGTGTTTGTTGTATCCATATATTGCACTAAATATTTTCTTCTTGATTTCCAGTTGTTAATTTAATTTGTCTTTTATCTTGAAGATTATTAACCTGTTGAGCCTTTTCATTTTGTTTCTAAGAGCTTGTGAAGTGATTCTTATGTGTGGGAGCACAATCAGACCTTTCATTTACCTCCCTCATTCCATCCCTTCCTTTCTTAAGACATTGTAGATGATGGCATTGCTCGTTTTTAGCTTAATTGTTAAATAGTTGAAATAAGTGTTGTTGATCCTTTGGTTTTGCTAATGTTCATCTATTTTTGATATGACATCGACATAATTATTATTTCCATCTTCTGAACCATGACATATAACCCCATCGGAGTCCTTGTAATGTTGGATGGTTGGTTCCTTCATGAAATGAAACTACTACCCTAGCACAACGGATTTTGAATAACATGTTTTGCTGAGACTTGAGAATACTTAACATATTTTTGATGGTATCTACCATATGAAAACATTACCCCAAACCCATTTTATTCTCTTTTTTTTTTCCTTGTGTGCCATCAAATGAGGGTTACTGGTCTGATTGTTTTGCAAAATTCCAGACGCTAGTTTGGATTATTAGTTGCTCATGTCGATCTTGTTTGATTCTTATAATGTCTAGTTTCTCGAGTGGAGGTGAAGATGGTTACGTGAGACTGCATCACTTTGACCCAGATTACTTCAGTATCAGAATGTGAATATATCATACGAGGTGCCATTATACTCCCTCTCTATTTACATCGTAAATGGCTAAATACATCCTCGTGGCTGCTATGATTTCTGATTAATGCTAATTTGCGTTTCTCAGGCTGCTTTATTGTGGCTCATTGGTTTATGAGGAGGAGCCGGGAAGAGTTTCAGTTGGCTGCGCTCCGAGTGGTTCCGATAGGATAATACTTCTTTGCGAGAGGACTATCTATCATTTATTTTGCTCTTATTATATTATTTCTTCGATTAGAAATTAATGTCAGTATTTTGAAATTTCACATCATATCAATTGATTTGAAAATGAATTTATTGACCTTGTATTTTTTTTTTAAAAAAAAAATCATATTTTGTGAACTTCAGTGTACTCTCTAGATCAGAGCTGTTTACTCTCTTCAATCTAAAGCATGACCTTATTAGACAAATATACCAAATTAAAATAGCAAAAAGACTAATATACTAAATTGAAGTGTCGAATCTTTGTAAATTTTATCTGAATGCTGGTTTATCATTTTAATTCAACTTGTTTTATTATGTTTATTTTTTATTCAATTTATTTTTAAATTGAAACTTATCATATTTCAATTAATACGAAAAGTATGGATTTAGTAAATCGATTCGATTTATGAACGAACGGGAATCAGTGATTAAAGAAAATACTTCTAAATATTATTTTTTTCTATTTATAGAACATGATAAACACAAAAACGTTAGATGGTGGTCATTATTGTATTGGTTCCAGTTTCCACGTTATGCAATGTCGTACTTAACTTTCTTAACGTAATTGCCCACTGTTCTTGGACCTGGTGAAAAGCAAGGACTTCTAACACGTGATCTTGAATGCCAGGTACAGATTGCTTAATATCTAAATTTCAGAGGAATCAAGGGACACTGACTCCTTCATTTAAGGTTTTGAATGAAAACCAAAATGTCAAAAAAGAAACTTGAACATGGTACAAAATTCGAACTAGTATCTTTCTCTATCACTTTTTTTTCCTGATCCCTTTCCGTCTCCAATGGAACAAACTGATTCAAGAATCTCCTTTTCAGCTGTGTTGTCTTGTTTTTTCAAAGTAAACATACATTCACATTTTTCTGACATGGCCAACAAGCTTCATGCAAAAAAAGAATGGACGCTTTGAAACACTCTAATGGACCGAAATATCGCTTCAAGCTGGATTTAAAACTATGCTCACCTTGTGATTTGTTTGAAAATTCACTAATTTCATCTCTATTCTGCTTTAGTTGTCTGTCTATGTCAATGTCATCTATCTCTACCAATGAAATGAAGGTAGATGGTGTATTCATCAACATTAGGTTCTCGTGAATTGAGATGCCAACTTAATCAACTGCTTACTGCTAATTCGTTCCAGATTTAATTCCCACCAAATTAGTTAGGACAACAATGAATATCACCTTAAATGCACGAGCGACTCGAACCTGCTCATCAAATTAGTGTTCTTCCACACATATCTCGCAGCATGACATATGGCTTACTGAAAATCTCTCTACTCAGGTCACAGTCTCCAGCTAGAGTCGACAGTGGATGAGCTCTTTACAAATTCCTTTTTCTTGCATTAATTATGTGATGTCTTATTGTTGTTGTATGTTAATTAAATCCTTTAATAGCACGCCTAAAGAGCAGAAGAGGTAGGAGATGGCATTTAACAGGAACTGGTGGCAGATTGATGGCACTGTGGTCGTGAGAGCGAAGAGCCAGCATTCAAGGCAATTGAAAGAGGAGAGTAAATGGTGGCAGGTGCGACTCCAATTTATGAAGTATGGCTTATTTTTCCCTGCTTTTATTGTCGAGGGTCTTTTTCCTCTTTAAGGATCAAACTCCTCGATATGCTCCAATTCTGCTGAATCCCATAAAAATTTCTCCTTTCCAAAAGAAACTCTATACAGGTGTTGGCTAGATAGTGTTCCTGCATCAACTTCCATTGGCTTCTCTGTCTGATAACATGGTTCTTCTGCCACTGATGTTAACTTAAGATTCCGTTGGGTGATTAAGGTTTTCATTAGGTTAATTGGCGCAGATAACAAGCTACATCTGGTTTAATTACATCAAGCTGTTGCTTAGCTGGACAGATATTTCATACTGTTTCTACATGAGTCTTATCAAATAGTCCTAAATATTAAGCCCTGCCAAGTGCATACTCTTGAACAGTTCTATATGAAACATCCCATCGGAACTGTAAGCTCGATCAAGATGACATATATCCTTGTTAGGTGATCTATTGTCGGATGATCACCACAAACTCACTGTTGCAAATCACTCCTGTGGCTTGCCCGTTAGTTGAGCCTTAGGCTTGGTTGTGATTCGCGGTCGTGAGCTCGCGTCTAGGCCATGATTTATAGTCTTTGATTGTGAATCACGACCATGAAGACACAAGCCACCGCGAGCACGCGGTCTAGCTACGAGTCACGGCAGTTCGAAGCCAATTGGGTGTCACAGTGCTAATTTTCCAATTATAACTTTACTTATCTATTAATGCTCACATAAAGAATTTTATTCCATCATGTCTGATCATTACTACAGGAAATTTGAGGAAGTGTGATGGACTTAACGAACAGGAAGAGATCGATTGATTAAAATTGTGGTTTAAAAGTAAGTGTTGATGTGCTTTAAATTTGGGGAAACCCAATGAGGAAGGTGGAGTTCATAAAGCAGAGTGCATTTACTACGTTGCTTCTTCCTCTTCAGCTATTATTACCGCCGCTCATTTATAACCTCTTCAATCCACACCAACCATCAACGCACGAAAATGTTATTTATTTTTTAAAAGTTGATTATTGTGTTCGCCAATTATAATTAATGTGCTTACAAATCAGAAATATTTTTATCAGTAAATCTAGCCGGCGGGTCGAAAATAAATTTATTTAATTAAAAAATTAAATAAGTTAGTTAAAAAATGAGGTATTATTTTTGAAATTAAATATGAAAATAGGTGAGAAAAAATATAATTAATTCATAAAATATGATATTATTTGAACATCTTTAATAATAACTTTAAAATATAAAAACAATCATTGCCAGATTCTAACTATTTAGAATTATCCTATTTTTATTTATCAATAAACAATTATATATCAATTTTGTGTTCTATATCCTTGCATACATGTATAGTAAAAGATAATTATATTCATCACACGTATTCCTCACCATATCAAAAAATAAATTATTAAGTTAGTTTATAATCGACCGAGATGTGAGGAGCTACTCTCCCAATTCATGCATAAATGATCAAAGGATGGATGTTGAAGATTGGGATATAGTATGGTGCATTAGATCCTTGCTTGCAGTTATATACCCTTACAATTTAATGACCAACACCTCTCATCAATCCAATCCATTCCCTATATAAGCAAATCTCAAGTCCCCACAAATCACATAAGAAAAAGAGAGAGATTGGTGTTTGAGAATTGACTCCATCTCCTGCTCCTCCTCCGCTCATGGTGTCCTTGCAAGCAGCCCTTCCTATTGAGAAGAAGAAAAGGTCGTGTCCTAAAGTTGAGAATTTTTTATCCAAAAAGAGGAAGAAGAGGAATGATGAAGAAGAGGATGGAGAATTGCCCGCGAAGGATATAAAAGTGAACAAAAAGGAAGAGAAGAAAGACGAGATCGATCTTAATCTCGACGCTCCGTTGCCGATGGATTGGCAACGGTGTCTCGATATCGAGGTGGGTTTATCTAAAATTCAAATTTTGTGTGTGTCTGTGTGTTTACTTTAAATTCAATTATTAATTAGGGATCGTCGAGTTCATTTTGCAGTCCGGCCAAATCCACTTCTACAACACGAAGACTCGCCGGAGGACGTCGACGGACCCCCGGCTGAGCTTAGACCCACCGCCAGGCTCGCCTTTGAGTCTCGACCTCGAGCTCAACCTCGCCAGCCCCGGGCCGCCGCCGATTAGAGCATCGACGCGGCGACAGGAGAAGCCCAAGACGGACTTCAAAGGCGGTCCCTTGTCGCGGGTCTCACCTTTCTCCGACGCCGAGGAGATGGCGGCGGCGGTCTGCGCTCGCTGTCACATGCTGGTGATGATGAGCAAGGCGGCCTTGTCTTGCCCTAATTGCAAGTTCGTGAACCGGCCTGAGCGCGTCTTTTCAACGGAGATCAAGCCAGCAGTAAAATTTTTGCGCTGCAAGGATCAGTGAGTGTTCGATTTGACGCTGGAAAGCTTGATCTTCCTTACACAATTAATATATGAATCTGACGCTTACATTGAGCACTTCACGTTAATGATGGAGTAGCCCTGTTTGACAGATTTGGCACCACTTTGATATACATAGATGCATGGTTGGATAAATCTGCATCTTTGTGCTTGCAACTCTAAGCTTACTTAAATAACACATATAGTTTAAGGGGGTTTTGTCTATTGGTGACTACTTATCAAACAAATTGCTTGCTTCTTAATCAGTTAAACGACACCTTCTTGCCACAATGGTCTTCCTCACACTGGTATGAGATAATTAATTTATAGAAGACAACGCAGTCTTCTTTCTGGTGCGCATATCCAAAACAAAGATGACTCTTTTGGCAGATTTAGCTTCTCCTTGTGTATAGCTAGCTGTAGAGACACGGCTGTTGTCTAAATCTCTGTATCTCTTTGTCTGTAGCATTTGGTTTACTTAAAGAAAGAACTCCTTCAAGAGGCTTGGTATTTGTTTGTCGTTATTAATTTATTCTTTTGGTAAATTGAGAGCTGTTTTTCTCAATTAATGATGGAGAGCCGTGGGTCCTGGTTTTGACACAGTGATCTTCCTAGCATTCAATATCCTTCAGTTAATTGAAAAGATGGCTCATGAAAACAAATGTAGACGAGGGCTTCTTGAAGGTGCAAGCACTTTGGATGCAGTAGCCCTGTCTGATATATTTAATCTCTCAGTTTTAGTAGGAAGGTCGAGGATGCATGCTTCTGTGCTAAATTTGTGTACGAAGTCCTGTGCTTGGAACTGTATATATATAAATAAGAACAGGGTTTGGCATATATGGAATAGTTTGGGTTCCTAGTAGAGCAGAACCTTTGTGAGGTTCTGAGTTTGGGAACCAGAACCACCTACACTGTAGGTATGGAACCAAAATCTTGCTTAGGAGACTAATGGCCTGAATGGTTGTGGGTAACCTTGTTGGAACTTGGAGCCTGTTTTATTTTGTTCTAAGAAATTGGATTCTATCTTGTATATAAACAAAAGCAATGCTTAAGAAGTCTGACCCTAGTTGCTTATTTCTAATTGCCATGGTTATTAGATTGTTATATGTTTATGGGTTAAGTTGTAGAAAATTAGTAAAAAATAATTTTATATTTTAAGACAAAAATGAAAAAAGTGCCCCTTATTTTTGTTATCATCAAAATAGCATTCTATTTTGAAAAAAATATTGAAAGGGTGCCCCATCATATTTTTAATCCCAAATATACCCTTGTTTCAACGTTGTATAGCAGTTACCACCATAGCTATAGCTACTACAACCAATTTAGGTCAAATTGCTCCATGTTGTAGTACTATATAGCTATAACTGGTATAAGTTATAGCAATTATGGTCATAACTGCTAAAACAGTGTTGCAACAATTTTGAGCAATTTTAACTTGAGTTGGAAAACAAATATTTTGATTTAATGATGCTTTTGTGTAGTAGGTTTGACCCAGTTAGAGCAAGATATGACGATAAGTAGTTTCTGCATGAAAAATATAATGGGATGCCCTTTTGATGATAATGAAAATAAGGTGTCTTTTTTATTTTTGCCCTATACTATACTCTGTACTGTTGTACATACACGTACACCAAGCTAAAGCAGATTTAGGAAGAGTGATTTCAGTTATTTATTGCTGAGTTTATAAGTCAGTAAATTGTTGTCTGCTTATACAGTAAACTGTAGGAGTCTGGTGAAAGATACTTCTATGCTAGAAGTCACACAAATGGAAGCATGACAAAAGGTTGAGGGTGATACATAAAGGACAATTTCAGCACTAATTGATATACCTTTCCCTTATTAGTAGATAGGTGTAGATGCATGGCTGTAGACTCTCCATCTCTCTGTGTTTGTTATTTTCCAATTTATTGAAGATAAATTTTGTTTCAAAATAATCATGCTAATTTGTTTTGTGACAAAATATCATATATATTGTTGTCATCATACAAGATGGCTCTAGGAATTGATTGAAAACAGCCCAAAAGAAAATGTGTTCTTATCAGTAACATTATGGATAAGCATGTAGAGCATTTCAAGCTATAGTTTCGCATTACCCTTATTAGCAGATGCCTATATATTCATGGTTGTAGGCAAAAATTTTCTCTGCTTGAAAGTTTTCTGAAACTGGACAGTTAAATATTGGCAGTTTAATGTCCAAATCATGCAGGCATAACGCATTACTAGTATTTTTCTTTTCTAGCAACTTCCATTGGTTAGCATATGAAAAAACATTATAAGAAAATCTGCATTAATGGAGCTGCTGAAGTGAGAATGTATTTAAGAACATGACAAAGAGTTAGATGAATACATTAAATCCTTCGTTTTCATCCATGTTAGATATATATATATATATAATTTTTTAGTTTAATCCTTCCCAATGATGAAAATTTGCTAAAATAACCACCTGGATACTAAAGAGTTTAGATGCCAGTGCATATCTTAACAAGTAGCATTTTGTACTTGTCTATCATTAATTCATGGCAGTTTAATAGTTGGATGTAGCTCAACTGATGGGATCACAAACGTGACTAGGCTTACAAACTGATCTGACATGGAATGCATGTGAAATTATTGATTAGGTCTTCTTTTTTGTGTTCTGCGAACTGTTTCTGGATACCTGGAATCACATTTCCCAGTAGTTTAAAAAAGTCCCTTTGATGTCAGATACATTGTTGTAATCTCAAATGCAGTTTCTGGACAGATATTTGACCTCTGCTTGAGCTAATTGTCTAGATGATTCTTTGGTATTGGAAATGGATTGATTTTAAATTATTCATTTAATTAATTTGAAGATGCATATAGTTTTCTAACATGTCTGTGGGATCCTATCCCTTTGAGCCATATGCACGCTGTAATATGCAACCCCTTTGATGCAATTTAATTGTTAGCAATTCTGTCAATTTATAAGGTATGTACGATGACAATTTGTAGAGTATATCAGGCATAACAACGTACAAAACATTCTATTTCAGCATGTAGCTTTCAACATAACTGGCAAACCGAATGACCTGTCTTCAGTTTTCGTTGAGTCCCCTCCATTTAACCTCTGTTTATCTACTGTTCTTTAAGGTTTAGTGCCAATGATACTGGGCCTAAACGAGACCCCAATGGCGCCTACATAAAATGATACCATTATATTATTAGTGTAGAAAGGATCAGACGATCAAACCTATATTTTGATAATGACAAAAAGCTTCAAAGTTAAGTTATCTTATTGTCTAGTCCTAAGTGATCAAAAGAAAATCCTAGCTGTAGTTAGGCAACGAAGTTCTGGTCTGGGGGACGGAGTGAAGTTTTGGTAGGTCAAGGACTTTGGGTAAAATTCTCGAGTCAAAGACTCTAGGTGAAAATCATGCGGGTCGCGAACACTAGGTAAAAGACTGGACAGGTCATGGAATGGACGTTTAGCATGAAGTCATGAAGTCTCGGATGCTGAGCAAAAGTATAGACGGTCTGGAGGAATGGTATGACAAAAGGTAATTTCTCCTGAAAGGAGTAGGTGAGGACGTGTTCCCCGAAAAGGGAACAGTAGACGTCGGTCCGACCTAAAGTTTTAGCGAAACTCAAATTAAGTACCGGACAGTCCGAAGGTCGTCAAATCTTATTATTCTTTACATATTATTTACCTGGACTAACCTGATTTTGCAGGAAAATAAAATCGTGAAAATGGTGGTTCGGGTGCCCGGAGCTGCTCTGAGCGCCCGGACTGGCTTCGCCCCGGAGCAGGTGCTTGGCCAGGTGCCCCTTGCGGTCTGGGCGCTCGAAGTTGCTCCAAGTGTTCGGAAGGCTAAAAAACTATCTGCACGGCGAGTTGGAGTGCGCTGATTGGGGGACCTACGTCACGGTCTGGACGCCCAGGGTGGTCCGGACGCTCAGAGATGGATAATTTTTACAGATTGAGTTTCAACGAAAGCATGCTACGTCAGCCCTGTGGGGGTGCTTGGAGGAGGATCCAGGCATCCGGAATGGGCTATAAAAGGAGAATTCGACCAACACCTCAACAACATTCTGAACATCTTCTGCTTCTATGTGTTGCTTAGAAAACGCCTCCACGACGCCCGAAAGTTTATCTGACGATAACTACACTGAAGATTTCTTCCTCTTAGTCATTGGTATTTTCTTTAATTGTTTAAGTTATTTATACACAATTGTAATTACTTTTGTAACTTCGAATTAATAGTTATTGCCCAACGAAAGCGATCGACGATTGCAAGCCTTCGTTATAGGCGTCGTTTGATTGTTTTCCTTTATTCTGCTGCGCTTTACTCTGATTGTTTTTAAATGAATGTGAAAGCCACGAGCACTATTTGTTAGGACTAAAAGAATTTAGATATCTCCACAATAGTATGATATTGTCCACTTTAGGTCTAAGTCCTCATGGTTTTGCTCTTAGGCTCTACGCCTTTACCCAAAATGCCTCATGCCGATGGAGATATTTTTTTCTTATAAATTCATGATCTCTCCCATGTATTTTTAAGGTGGGACTATATTTGCAACCTTGTAACGTCAACAATCACCCCCTCAAACAAAGGACCACAAGGTCTCCCTCAAGCATCGGATCACTCTTGATCTGCTCAGGGTCTCCCCTCAAGTATTAGGTCACTCTTGATCTGCTCAAGGTCTCCCCTCGAGCATTAGGTCACTGACCTGCTCAGGGCCTCCCTACTTCATTCAAGGTTTCACCCACATAGTTCGATCTTGGATTATAGCTCTGGCTCATGCTTCTTCCGGCGATTAGTCCATTGAAGAGCGACCTCGCTCTGATACTAATTGTTATGACCAAAAGAATTTAGATATCTCCACAATAGTATGATATTGTCCACTTTAGGTCTAAACCCCCATGGTTTTGCTCTTAAGCTCTATCCAAAAGGCCTCATATCAATGGAGATATTTTTTTCTTATAAACTCATTTTTTTCATATATTTTCAATGAAAGCCTATATTTATAATCTTACAATCCCAATACTATTCACCCTTATTTAGCACGTCTCGATCCTACACATATTGCATTAGCTCTGACACAGCAAGATATTGCATTAGTTCTATGACACAGCAAGGTAGAGGTGCCAATTTCATTTGGACAGTAAGACAGGTGGCAATTGAATTGGGCATGGCATGCTTTAGGCTGTGCTCAGTACTGCCCAAGCACTTATGGGCTAATCCCAACATTCAAAAGGAAAAAGACTCGGCTATTTTGATCAACTCGCATTAGTTTATACAACTTAGCTATTTGAGGAATTGGAGATTCACCTAGTTGGATCATTTCCAAAGTTAGATCGACGAAAGCAATTCTTGATTCATCATAGTAGACTACTTCCTTGAATCGGGCGAGGATGAACCCATCGACAAGTAGATCACTGAGCAAATCAGGTACTTAATATAGAGCCCAATTGTCACCCAGTTTGGTCTGCCTACGATCATCATCACATTCAACAAGACCAAGTTTCACAATTAGGTATTTTGTGTTCAGAGACTTCTGGGTGGTCAGGGGAATCCTTGGACTTAAAATGAGACACCTTCAGAGCTGTAGAACTTCCCTTGAGGACAAACTTGATCCGAAGGATGAGTGGTGAATTTGGTAAGTGTCTTGTAATTTTTAATAGTTAATTTTCTGCAATAATTTCTCAATTTAATTTTGGATAGTTGCTACCAAATTTGTGTTTAAAATGTGAGCATCTCTTGTGACTGAATGTTAATCTTAAGCAGTTAGACATCTAGTTATAATATCCTAATATGAGGAACTCTTATTGCAAAAGATCCTTCCGTAGTTAATATTTTGGTGCTATTTTTCCTAGTACTTCTTTCCTGGCCCTCGTGATACTTCTTTATTTATTCTTCTTCAATATCTCTTTTGTTTATTTGTAACCTTCTAGTGTTTGATTTCTGTCGTCGTCAAGAATTCACTTGGATTAGTCAATGTGATTAGTGGATCTGAATCACAGGGATACAAGAACAGATCATGGGAATACAGCAATTAAAGAACCAATTATGACGGGGAATGCTTACTGAGACTCACAACCTTACGTCTTCTAAATTGCACTTATTTCACGAGAGATAAAATCACTTCTATTACGGCAGTAAGTGTATAGTTGTACTCCTCCCATTCTTAATTATTTGGCGGTCAACTATAAGTTAGCCTTGTGATTTACTTCTTTTTATATAATCTAAGGACGGATTATGAGGGATGTTTGGGATGAGTGTAATCACCTTTTGCTATAAAAATAAGTGTATATTTGTAGTCCTAGGTCAATTGTGCAACAACATGATGTCTTCTCAGTTTTTTAGGCATTTAAGAATCGAGTCTCAACTTCGATGAATTAACACATAAATTTTTCTTAATGGGTTGTTGATTTAAGAATATTGGATTACGGTAAGTACTTTTTGATTTATTCTAGTGGCAATAGAAAACTTATATGAGATTGGATTGATCTCTCAAAATTAATTAGCGTAAGTTGGATATTTAATGCAAACTAGAAAAAAAAGTAAATCTAAGTGTATTGGTGTAACCTTTGTTTCTTTATTAACCTTTTATCAACCGTTTCTTTTGAGAGATTCGAACTTCGTAAGCTTGTTTTTTTTTGTCATGGATGTGTTTATTGCTAAAAAGATAGGTTCAATCTGTAACTTATAAGAGACCAAGTGATTTGTGTTTTACAGGTTTGTTTAGGCTAATTCCTTTTGGATTAATTCCTAATTTAGTCCCTCATTTTTTTGACAGTCTTGATTTTGTCCCTCATTTTTCAATTAACTCAATTTAGTCCATCAATTTTTGAATGTTTTCCCAAATCTATCCTTCCATCCAAATCCTGTTGGATTGTGAGATTCGATAGGAGGGGTGAATATCGATATAAAACTTTCGAAAATAGTAAACACAGCGGAAAAGTAAATGCAACGCTAACACAGAATTTTTTACTTAGTTCGTAGCCTGTGTCGACTCCTACTCCAAGGCTCGTACTCGTTGAGTACTTTCATTGGGCAATTCACTAGTAATTCGAATATTGATTACAAATTGAGTACACAAATGCTAATAAAGAAAAATAATAATAATAATACCGACATAAAGGAAAGGAAAACAATGAGTAGTCGGAGTAGCTTCGCAGCGTCGCAAGAGCACAAGAGAGAAGTCTGAGAGTTCTGAGTTGTTGTAGAAGCTCCACCCTGACTCTCCTTATATAGGAGGTTCCAGGTGTCTGGATCTCTTCCAGGCGCCCTGGTGTGATGTAGCCGGTCCAACTGGAATGCTCCACGTGTCGACGTTGCGTCAGAGAATAAAACTTGCCTCCGGGCGCCTGGATCCCTTCTGGGTGCCCGGATCCCCTCCGGGCGGCCGAACTACCTTTCTCCAGAAACTCCTTCTCCTGCAAGACAAGGTTAGTTCGAGGCAAATATATAATGTATATTCTGCAAAACAACGTATTAGCACAGTTTATAATTTTAACACAAAGAGTATGAATTAGATTCCGTCTCCCTGAAATCGAAATCTAGTCAAGATCTCGACTTAGAGTTCCGAAATGGCTCTAAGTCGGATCGACGCCTAAGTTCCCTATTCGGGAACGCGTCCTCACAGTCACTCTCCTCCAATGACTTACCTTTACTCACCTACCAGACGTCCGGTTAGCCCGTCGATCCGTCTGGACTTCGTGCCAGCTATCCGGTCAGCCCGTCGACCTAGCTGGATTTTGTGACAAATGTCTGGTCAGCCCGTCGACCCATTTGGACTTCGTGCCAGACATCTGATCAGTCCGTCGACCTGCCTGGGCTTCGTGCCAGACATCCGGTCATCCCGTCGACCTGTCTGGACTTCTCCTGCACACTCGATCAGAGTGTTAGATCAACAACAAAATTAACTTAACATAATTTGTCATTCATCAAAACCTGAGTTAGACCGTTAGTGCTAACCGCACCAACAATCTCCCCCTTTTTGATGGAATGACAACAAGGTTAAGTTAGTGAAAATAAATATGCAAGAAAAAGCAAGCAAGTAAATGGTTTTTAAGTGGTTTTTAAGTTAGTTTTATATTTTCAATTTTGGTTTATCTAGCTTAACCACCTAACCCTCCCCCTTTGGCATTCATCAAACACAAGCATGGATCATGTAATAAGAAAAAAAACATTATAAAGAGAAAACATTGCAAATACAGATCAGGTTAACTCAGGGGAGTTAGAAAAAAGTAAAACATCTGTTTCAAAATAGGTAACTTAGAAAGAATGATTTAATAATTTTTTTTTCGAAATAGCTAAGTTTTAACAAAATGACTAAGTTAGAAAGATAACTTAAATTTTTTTTGCAATATTAACTTAGTTTTTCAATTTTCAAAATTTAAGAAAAATGATTTTGAGTAACTAAGTCTAAAAACTAAGTTAATTTTGAAAAAAAAAAAATTGATTTTCAAAACTAAGTTCAAAATCCAATTTGTGAAACTAAGTTTGTAAGATACTAATTTTAAAACTCAGTTTTTAAAATCTAATTTCTAAAATTAAGTTTTTATTTGCTTAACTTAATTTTCAACATTAAGTTTAAAAAAATTATAATTTCAAAATTAAGTGAAGTTTAACTTTTAAGAGTAAGTTTGAAAAATCTAATTTTGAAAGCTTAATTTTTAAGAGTCAATTTTCAAAAATAGGTTTAAGAGAAAATTTTAATAATTGGAAAATAAGTAAGTTAATTTCTCCCCCTGAGTCTGACATCAAATCAAATATCTAACCAGTTAGATAGCATCTTTCACTTGGTTAGTCAAGTTAAGTTCATTTTAAACTGAGTAACTTAACTTGATTAATGTATGTATTGTATTTAACGCCCAGACTTATATCGATGCACTAAAATAAGCATATTAAGTCCAGGCAATTGGCCTATGCATCTCACCGCTTTTCTATGTTTGTCAAACACAAGCAAGGTAAGCCTAGGGTGTTGGTGGGATGCTCAAATACTAGTCCTATGGGTACATGCTTTCTAAGGATTTTGAGCTAGTCTAAGGCTAAAATTATTTTTGAAATTCTAAAAATAGGTAAGTTTTGAAAAGTGAAAACAAGTTTAACCTATAAGTTGAAAAAAATTATTTTTTAAAACAATTATGAATTTTGAAAATCCTAGTCTATCAGGCACATTCCTAATTTTCTACGTATATTGCTAAATTCACTTTTAGGGAGTGGTTTGGTGAATATGTCAGCTAAGTTTGATTTGGACTCAATGTACTTGAGTTCAATTTCACCTTTAGTAACATGATCCATGATAAAGTGATGCCTAATTTCAATGTGTTTGGTTCTTGAATGATGCACAGGGTTTTTAGTTAAGTTAATTGAACTGATATTGTGAATTAATACTTTTACATTTGTAATATTTAAGTTAAAATCTTTTGGAGTGTGCATCATCCATAATAATTGTGCAACGCATTCTCCTATAGCTATGTATTCTGACTCAGTTGTAGATAGTGCAACACAGTGTTGCTTTCTACTAAACCAGCTAACAAGTGATGGACCCAGTAGTTGGCACCCACCACTTGTGCTTTTGCGGTCTAATTTGCATCCAGCGTAATCTGAGTCAGAATACCCTATTAACTCAAAATTATTAGCTCTAGGATACCAAATACCTACATTTGTTGTTCCTTTAAAGTATCTAAAAATTCTTTTAACCTGAGTTAAATGTGATTCTTTAGCGCAGGTTTGGTATCTAGCACACATACTAACTACAAATAAAATATCAGGTCGACTTGCAGTTAAGTATAGTAGGCTACTTATGATGCTCCTATAGTACTTTAAATCAACTGGTTTTCCATTTGGGTCATTGCCTAAGATTGTGTTTACTGCCATAGGTGTTTTTATTTCTTTTGTATTTTTCATTCTGAATTTTTTAAGTAATTCTTTAGTGTATTTTTGTTGATAAATATAGTTTCCTTCATTTGCTTGTTTGATTTGTAAGCCTAAGAAATAAGTCAATTTTCCTACTAAGCTCATTTCAAATTCTTGTTCCATTTATAAAATACCGAAAAAAGGGCAGAAAATAATAAGGAAAATTTTCAAAATTTTTGTAAATTTTTCGGGAATTTTTTGGAGTTCATATGGATGAGTTTACGGGGATGAAAATTGGGCCCCGGGAAAGCCTATTTAGGCTACCCCTTTAAAGCGAGGAAATGTTGATTTTCTTTTTATTTCTTTTTATTTTATTCTTTTCTTTCCTCCATTTTCTTTTCTTCCCCGCCAAATTCCCCCGTGCCCGTGCCCTAACTGCCACTCGACAGTTCCTTCTTCTCTTCCTCTTTTTCTTCTGCGACATCAAGCCTCTTCCCTTCTTCTTCTCTCGATCACGCCACTTCTTCTTCGCCCGGCTGTGCCCTAGCTCCCCTCTGCCTTCACCTTTTTATTTCTTTCTCTCGGCAAAGTCACACATTGCCGATGTTCCCTTCTCCTTGCGATTCAAGCTGCGGACAAGGGTTTGTCCATCTCTTCCTTCTTCCTCCCGAGCCACACACTCGACGCCATTGCCCTTTCTCTTCCCGATCTAGCCGCGCCTTCTCCACCCGACGGCGTCGCCACCCGCAGTGCCGCCGGCCAAGCCTTCCTATGATTCGCCAGCATCCGAGCCCTTGCGTCGTTATCGTCGCCACAGTCTCACCGCCGCGGCTTCCTCTGCCCTAGCCCCGACCGACTTGCGACTCCCTCCTTTCCCTCCTCGGTGGCACTTGAGCAAGAGTCGGCCACAAGTCTTTGGTTCCAACCGGTTGCTACTGTCTACCGTCGGAGAGGAACTACCATTGGGTAAGTTCAATGATTATGGGTACTAAGTTTTGTAGAGGTTTTGATGTTTGAATCCAAGATAGGATGTGTGTTTATTGGGTTGTGGCTATCTGGCAGTGGTTTTTGGGAGACGTCGGCCAGGCAGCAACATCACCTAGGACCAGCGACTCTGTTCTAGCAATGAGTATTTCTAGCTGTGAATCATCTTGTTAGATTTACTTTAGGGATCGATAACAACATTGGTTTGCTTTGTTGTTGGTTGTTCTTGGGTCCAGCATCCACTTTCCAGCAGCTACTTCTTCCGGCAGCAACTAGCTTTAGCTGTGAGTTGAGGTAAGCGTTAACCCTAGTCTCTAAAATAGGTGATACAGTGATGGATTGTTAATTTTTGGGCATTTAACCATGTTGGACAACGGTATCGCAGAGTGTACCTCCGACATTGACTAACCGAGGAATCCCTATATCTTGGTGAGTTTTAGAAGGGATAACTATTTGGATTTGACTAGAGGAGGAATTTTATTCTTGCTGTAGTCGCACCTAAAAATGGAAATTTAGAATAATTTAGGGTTAGGGATTTTATTTAGCTAATCATTGAATTGTAGTTAAATAAAATATATTTATGTTTGATGTCACAGGACTTTGACGCGAGACGAGTATCTCGACGTTGTATTTGGACCAGATTGGACTTTTCGATTGAAGGCGGGTACTTTGACTTTATGTCATTTGATGTGCATAGTAATGTTTTTAACAATTAGCAATGATTGTGTTTTGTTATCTGCTTCGGTTGGTCACTACCTGATCTGTTACATGCTTGTTTGTTTATTTGTCATGCACTTCATGTTAGTACCTACCTGATTATACATGCTTATAGGGGTAGTGACACAACCATGTTTCTATTATGTTCAGGACCTAGGTTTTTATACCTTATCTGATCTGTGTACCTTTGATTTGATTCGTTGACCTATGGTACACATTTTATATCTATGGATAGATTCAGGATATTTTCCATACTTAGAATCATGCACCATCTTGCATAATTGCATGTTGTGCGATAGTCGACTCCATTATTGTGAGCATATCGCCAATTACATGTATCTGCACACACCACCACTCATGGGTTAGTGGTATTATCAGGCAGGTGTGTGGTAGCTCTGTTGTTAGGCTCCGCTGATCTGGTGACTCAGCGTGGTAGCCGGCAGACAGTTCTGCTCTGTTTGGCTCTGCTGGTTTAGTGTAGCAGCGTGGTAGCCGGCAGACAGTTGGACTTTGTTTGGCTCCGTTGGTCCGCTCATGGGTAGTGTGACGCAGCGTGGTAGCCGGCAGAGATTCCTCCCCGT
>JBBMJZ010000122.1:18241798-18271633 GCA_037833815.1 Zingiber zerumbet | reverse complement strand
CCCCCCCTTCTCTCTCTCTCTCTCTCTCTATATATATATATCTATTGGATTTTCAAAAAATATGTTATATATTTAACAAATTGCTCCATCCATCATCATTGTTGCCATTCTCTACTTGTTCCTGGTCCACTGGAGTGTCAACAACTCCGCCAAATCTCATCGCGATACAACATCATGCTTATCTTTCATCTCTTACACATCATCATTGATTGCACTCTCTTTTTTTCATCGCCTTTCTTTCCTCACCCTCCAAACTTGTTGTGTCATTGTGAGTCACTAACAATTATTTTCTCAAAAATCATAACCTTTTCAAGGCTATCGTTATCCTTAATTACCATCCAATTCTAACTAATTCATATCAGAATTCTGCCCTTAATTTTAATTGTAACACATCATGTACTGACAACATTAAGTTATTCTTTGCTTTAGCTAGCATCCCATACTAATGGTCTCATGGTTTTATCACATAGTAAAATCTGACTCCAAGAAAGAAGCTTCTCAAACACACCCATTGTGGAATTGCTCTGCAACGAGCGCACTCAATATAGTATTCTTTTGGAGGCTCAAACAATTCCACCAAAAACCCTCTTGTTATTGAGAGTACATATTTAATCTATTTATAAGAAGTAAACACTAATGAGCTGCTCACAGTTCTCCCGCATCAATGTGCTCATACATTTCTACTCATGCATCTTAGAAGTTTACTAGGAGTCGCACCTTGTTCAAGTTCTACATCGGCAACACTCCCTGCTGTCATTAAACCCAGTGATCATTAAATTAATGATCTCATTCGAATAAGTTCCTAGTTATGTCACTGCTTGGTGATTAGGGTTGTAAATGAACCGAATGTTCGTGAACAAGTTTCCTATTCGAATTGGTAAGAGCTTGTTTATGTTTGTTCAATGCACACAAGTTTAATTAAACGAACAAGCTTGAACAACTCGTTAAACTAAACAAACAAGCTTCAACACACGTGCAACTCGTTAATGTTCGTGAACAGCATTCATGAATAGATTTCGTGAACCGCGTTCGTGAATAATATTTGTGAACTATATTCATTAATAAAACTTTTATCAACATGCTAAATACATTTTGTATTATCAAATTCAATAACCAACCAAACAAGCTTAAAATGTAAAAGTTTCAAACAATCAAACAAGCTTAAATTGAGAACTCGATAACATCTCAAAGAACCAAGCTCAAGACAAGCTTGAACCAAGCTTAAGCTCATAAAAAATAAGCCAAGTCAAGCTTGAACAATCATTTCAAACGCTTGGTTCATTTTAGGCTTGGCTTAGTTTGGTTACATTATCAAATAAGCTTGAATACTTCAAAGCTTGGCTCGGCTTGACTTATTTACGACTCTATTGGTGATACTACAGCTAAAAGATGATGACTGACTGATGAGAAAGTAGGGGGTCTGAGGCATCTTGAGAGATAACAATAGTTGTCATTGAAAAAGATTTGAGTCAACTACATCTTGCCAAATTTGTGAAACCTGCCTTGCTAATATGCCGTTCAGAATAAATATAAGGCTTGGCACTTTGTGAAACCTGCCTCAGTCTTGAACAAATCTGTATGACCACACTATGTTTACTCATACAAAATAAACAACTTTTAGATTAACTCTAGTAAGTGTCGTTAAAAAAAACTACATTAGCAACCCTTAATTTATAAACCAACCTTGAATTTAATCTAATAACCCAAGGACTCAATTCTATCCAGTAGAAGTTTGCAAACAAATGCCTTAATAGGCCTCCTTTTAACCCCAAAAAAATTAATTTTTTTGTTGCAAAACTAAGATCGAATCTTCACTACAATCTCAAGTAGCAAAAATCAAAGGCAGAAGAAGAAGTGCACAACAAAACCATAAAAACGCATCTGTTATACACAATCAAGATAGATAATGCACTCACAATGCTGCCAAACATCCCCGGCGAGTCCCTCTGTCTTCTTCGCTGCTTCGCTGACCTTCTTCCCCAATTTCCCTAGAGCTTCCCGCACCGTATCCGCTGTACCTATTCATCTCCCAAGAATCAAAATTTTATCATTTAAGACCAGCCCTAAATAAGTTAAACAGCGTGGATAAAGCAAGGAAAAAGCCAGACAAAGGGGATCCAAACAAAAAAACAGAGGCTCGTGCAAGGAGATCAAAGGTACGCATACTCTTGCTAGCGGGGGAAGAGGTGACATAGGGATTATAATTCGCCGGCATGGAGGCGGCATCGCGATGGCCGGAGGCAACGGAGGGCGGCGGAGGGGGCGCAACGTCCTCGGCAGTTAACGTGGGGTAGGGAGCGTAGTCGGTAGATTGATCGCCTTCGGATCTCTTATGATCCCTGTGATCGGCGGAGGAATCCATATCGGCTGAAGCACTTCAGCTCGTCGCCGCCTCCGCACCGGTTTAATGTGTGTCTGCTTCCGTTTTGGCCATCCTAATCAAGCTATACGTGAACTTTATATCTTACAAGCTTCATCATTATCGTTCAATTTTCCAAATTTCACATCTCATCCGTCAAATGTAAAAGGGACAGGTTCACAGACAGGTCGCTGATATATATTTCTACGGTTTAGATTTATAATTGTAGGATCGAAATGCACGTTGGTTTAGATTTATAATTATCGTCGTTACGTATTTTCGGACGGGGTGTTGCCAGCGATGAAGTAATTTAGACCGAATAAGACGCGTATCTGGCTGCCGCATATTTAAAACGGCATGAATTCATAACGGAGTGTGAAACCAACTGTTATAATTGTAAAATTGTTCCGATAACAAAATTCAAAGGTAAAAATTTAAGGGCATCCCAAATTAATGCTCATTTTTCTTAAAAACAAAGAAGTTAAATTATGCCCCTCTCATAATTTTATCTACAAATACTCTTAAATTTGATGTTATGGTAGAAGTTGTCGATTAATTTTTATAATATGTAGAAGTTAGCAAATAGCTACTATATATTGTAGAAGTTATATACTAGTTTCTACATGTTAAATCACGATTCAATTATGTTTATTTGAAATATAATGAGAGCACATTACCATAGAGTCTCATCATTTGGTTTGCTTGTTAAAATATTATTTTAATTAGGTTATCACTCAAAAAAGTAAAATATATAAAAAGTTATTGTTGTAGAAACTAGCTGTAAGTAATCTAAATTAGTTTTGGTGTAATCAACCAAGTTAAATTAAACTTTATAGTTTTGGTCCCTTGTGTCTGTGTACAGGAATTTAGGAATATAAGAAGTCGAGTGGAAGACACAACGAGTAAGAAGGATGACATGGAAAGTGAGTCGACAAACTCGGAACATTCGAGGGACTAGGAGCTACAAAAAAGTACACTGACGGACGAGAAGGATACGCGTGATGCTTCCGAGAGACAAGAAGCCGGGGGAAAAGAATGCTTGAGGAGAAGGTCGGAGTTGAGTTCAGGTGAGCTCAACTCTAGACAGTCGAAGAATCACCCAAGCAATCGGACGAGAAAATGGTCAACTTTAGAGTTGACCATGTCCAGGTGCCCGAATCATTTCGGCCACGTCAGCGAGCCATTGCGAAGAAGATCAATACTAGAGTCCACGTCAACTGACTCCAAGCGCCCGGATGGGTCCAGGCGACCGAAAAGTGAATATCAGATGAGAAAGAAGTCATTTAGGATTGGATCAAGTCGACTAAGTTCAGGTGTTCGAGAGGTGCCACATCAGCCAACGGCTAACTTCGACTAGTCGGTTATAAATAGAACCCATGTGCTTGAAGTTCAATATAACACACTCTGTGCTTTCGTTTACAGATAATATTTTTACTGTCTGTGTTTAACTACTGTAAGAAGTTACTCTGCCTTTATGAAGGAGTTTTTTTTGTGAGCTATTCATCGCCTTGAATTAGCAACCTACTCAATTACAAACCAAGTAAAATATTTTGTCTCTTCTCTATTTTGTTTATGTTTTTATTTGTTTAAAATTAATGTGTGTTGATTGCTATGTTCGGTAGAAAGAGATTCGAATTTCTAACTTGCAGGCTATTCACCCTCCTCGCCCCTCTAGCCAACATACTAGGACCTATACTAATAACTAACTTCTACACATTGTAAAAGTTAGTAACTAGCTTCTGCACATTGTAGAAATTAAATGCTAGTTTCTACATGATCGATCATGATCCGATACTATTTATTTAGAATATAATAAGTACTATAGAGTCCAATTGTTTATTTTGCTCGTTAAAATATTGTTTTAACCAGATTATCACTCAAGTAATTAACTGTTGGAAAAGATAACATCTAGCTTCTACCATTATATAAACTAATTGTTAGTTTATACATGATTGAATGATCAGATAATGTATTATAGAAGTTAGTTACTGGTTTTTACATGGTCAAATGATTAGATAATATAAGGATATTTTGGACAGATCACTTTAAAAGGGACGCTAATTTAACTTTAATAAGAAATAGGACGCTCATCTGACGAGAACACAAATGATAGACCGCCATTTAATATTTACCCAATATTTTATTAATGTTTATTTTTATTTAATTTTCTTTTCTTTTTTAGATTTGAGGGAGGTTTGAAATCTTAAAAGATTTATTCTATATGCTTACATGAATGCTCACAAAAATGGTTGCGATGGCCAGTTGGCTAGTAGATAGGATGTTACCACCATGAGGTATGGTCATCTGGGGGTCAATTCCTAACTAGTAGCAAAATTTTTGCCATCCCTCATACATTGTCCACTGCTCGGGCTAGTAGTCATCTATGATTTATCTATCTTCATATAATCTAGAGATACATGAGATCAACATTATTAAAATGCTTGCGCATTGACATTCTATCAAACATTCGAGAATAGTGTAGACACGGTATGAATTGCTATAATCTATCATAATGCTACTATGTTGACCCATACATTTTATGCCATTATATGAAATAAAATGATGAAACTAAATTATTAACTTGTCAAGAACATTTCAAAGTATAGTATCTCTCTCTTTTTCTTTCTTACTCTAACTAGAGACCTCTTCCAAGAGTTTATATCTTCTTACTTTGGCCTTGAAAACTTGCCTTGCCTTGCCCAATCTAGGGGAGATCTCTCCGGTTGATCTAATCCGATCCGTGACATCAGAAGCAGATCTATTCAATATCCTTGGCTTCTTGATTGGATTATCGAGTTGCGATGAGAAATGAACTCGGTGAAGCTTAACTCCTGAGCTAGTACTACTACTAGCATTAGTAGTAGTGCTTGTATTGTTATTGTTAACGTCTCTATTGTCATTATCAGTATCATTACTGTCGTTGTTGCCGGAGGAAGAAATATTTGAGGCATTAAAATTGGAATATCCTTCTTTGACAGCTTCTTTCCTAGAAGGGTTTGATCCTTCTCTCAAACACCAATTGCAAAGTGTGTAGAATTCGAGATTAGGGTATTGGTTACTGCAATATCTGTCGACATAAAAGTAAATAGGATCAACATAGTCCTCGTTTATCAGATCATAATTATGAATTAGATCACTATTATTGCACTAAATCCAAAACCCAACCTACTTTTGATCATAAGGGGAAGCAATTTATACACTAGTAAGATGAATTTTCTAAAAGTTATTTTCAGAATCATAATTATTCTCCGGATTAATCATTGAATATGTGGATCAATGATTTAATTTGTTTGTTGCACATGAAAACATCCAATACAACACATAAAGTCATCTCTCTTGCAGATGGAGCTACTTAATAGATCGGAAAGATCAAATCTTGCTCCTTTAATCCTGTTTTGTTCCACTTAAATCTGCTTTAAATCTGATAGGAACATGATCTTGGCAAAAAGATTAGAAGGCAGTAAGGCAGAGGACTACCTGTGCTGCGACCTCACAAGGCAGAGCTTGCACCGGAAGAGCTCCTGAGTCAACCCCTCATCGCCGCACATGCAGCAGACCACAGGCGGCTTCGCCGGCGACGACGGCCCTCCCTTGCTCGTCATCGGCGTTGGATCAGCAAATCTTGAGTAAAAATCCGATCTTGGCTCGGGAGAGAAATTAAAAATCTGATCTTTTTGCTGCTTGGTGAGGAACAGAAGGGGGGGATGAAGATGGATTAGGAGGAGGAGGACCGGCTGGGGGGATTTCAAGAGGAGGAGGTAGCTTTCGGAGGTGGGGAGATTGTAGTGTGGGCCTGTTGATTTGGTGAATTAGAAGAATAAATGGAGGGTTGGAGAAGAACGCACGGCATTCTCAGAAAATGAGGGGCAAAGACTTTGGTTACTGGCAGCGTTTGGCGTTCGCACAATTCCAACTATTTTTTTTAATCTGCTTATTGGTTTCCTTTTATGAATAATGGATTGTAATTCATACGAAAGCCTCAAATGTTCGATTTGATCACTCCACTCGTGCAGTTTTAGTTATGTGAAAGTGGATTTGTAACACTTTCCATGGCATTTGAGCAACTAATTTAGTGTCAGATCTATAGACGGCAGTGGTAACATTGGAGCACAACGATTCTCCTACTGTCTACTGCTGAAGCCACTAAAAATAAAGTCAGTCAAACATTTCTGAAAACTAAGCCTCATCTTCATCTGCAGGAAAGAAATGAAAAGATTGCTACTGCAACTAGCGATTTATGGGATGCGATTCGATTCCTTGTCAAAAGTCCTCTTCGAAGTTGCAATCAGACAGCTAATAGATTTGGTTTTCTAGGCCAATACAAGTACACATTCCTGCTGGATTACAAGCGGTGCAGTGAAGAAGGTTCATGTGTCTTAATTTATTTATTGGTTTCTAGATGGTGTTGGCAGTATTTAAATAGTCAGAAACACTCTGACTCTGTTCATCCTAAATGCTAGTTCTATACAAGTATTAATATTAGCGACCCAAGTATCAAAAGCTTTCTACTAATGAGATGAAAGGTTAATAAATCTTACTGATAATGGTCTTTTAAGATTCGAGAATCCCAACTTTAGAATATAAAATTCTCTCTTATTAATCCCCAATAATTTAATCTTGGTGCATACTTAAGTTAACATTTATAAATTCACTTCAGTAAAATTTGCTTATGTATGAGCTTTTATACCTTCGTTCGAACAAAGTCAAACTAATCCTTTATTACCTTAAAAAAGTATTTAAATTAATATAAAATTCAAACATAAATAAAATATTTTACATCTCTGGAAGCACCAGCAAGAAGTAGGACATGGGTTCTACAACAAAGCACACGCATAGCCACCCACGTACAATAAACGTATCGAAGGCCGGGCCAACGCATCTGTTTCATGCAGGGAGGCGCCAACTGCAAGTCAATGCGAAGAAGATGACTCGTGGGGCGGCGGCTCAGGTCGAAGATGACTAAGCCTGGTCATAAACAATGGCCACAAAACGTCGCATGGACACACAGAGTCTTAGCAGGAACACAATATCCGCCACCATAGTTGACAATGACCACGAAGGGAGGGGAAGGATAACAGGAAGCAATGAGAGCTCCACAGTTATCACGCTCTCATAAAGTCATTCCTCAGAAATCTGCCCTATAGCTAGCTGAACCAGAACCAGACCTTCCAACAGGACAGCGATATCCACTACTTGTGAAAAAGGAACCGATCAGTGGAGACCACAAGCCTCATCCACTCATCATCCAGCCCGAATGCCTTCGTCTTCAAAATATTCTAAACAATGACCCCAAAGAAGGTAGATAATGAATGAGACTGCCTTCCCCATATCCTCCACAGCTCACAGAAAATCATTAAAGTTGCACTGCCTGACGAGACTTCATTCTTTCACTGCTGCGTTTCTATTCTACTGTCTAAAGAAGCCCATCCACCGAGATAAAGTCAGAATCACGATGACATATATAACAGGCGCGCGTTGGCCTGCTTTCTGTAGTGTAGACCCATCCCACACGCGCACTCCAAGCATGATTCATCATTTCCATTTGGTCAAAAGAAGCTTTGCAACAATTTGGAATCCTCCCCTCACACAAACAAACACTGAGGTATGGTCATGGTTTATTGGACCATCATATCCTCCATTCCCCACCATCAAGACCCAAAACTCCAGCAGAGTTTTGATCTTCAGTCACTAGAATTATGCAGGTGAAAGCCCTTCGGTGCTCCATCAAAGTGGTACCGCTACTACCAATGCAAACGATAAACTCATCTGAGATATTAGTAAGAAGACACTCCTAGAATAGATGCTAAGGAAAACTTTCCAACAATTTGACCTTCAGCTTAAGCGATTTGAGATAGTTGATGGCCTCATCGAGGACGGTGACCGCATCCTTGCAATTCCCTCCAGGGATGATCTTCCTCAGTATGCCAAGTGTTTCCTGAATTTTAGCTCGTTTGAATTGCCTGTTCTCTTCGTTCTGATCAGGACCTACTACTTCAAAGCGGCTAGATGCAGTGTTGTTATCATCCTCTTTGTTCCTGTGTTCTGTAGGTATATCAGGGCTATGGAGTACTTGGGAGCTAGCAGTATCTATGAGTGATGCATCAAATTCATCATCCACATCAACTCTCCTCCTCTTTGTTGGAGGAACAGAGCTAGCTACCTCAGAAAAGGTCCTTTCCACTATCTCAGGCTCGGCTGGAGAGTGTCCTGTGCTAGTTTCTTCATCACCATTGTTGAAGTCGGAATCTGAATATAACAGTGCATCAATTTCCTCTGTGTCTTCATGCATCTCATCAGCTCCATGTCCATTGGACGCACTCGTTTCAGTATTTCCCTGCAGATTGAAACCTCGGTTCACAGAGTCGATGCACGGAGTGGGGACACTAACTGAGCTTAGGATGAAGCTCCTTCCATCTATTAGCTGATCAGACACCAAGTATCTTTTATCTGAGCTAAACAAATCGGGAGCCCTGTGAGATGAGATCAGAGGAGGAATCAAAGGTGAGGTCTTCGGGAAATAAGTATTGGTGTAGAAACCAGGGAAAGGTATTGAATAAGTTAGTGGAAAGCAACTAGTAGATGGATTAACACACGCAGTGGAGAGCATTGAAATGGAGTTCTGAGGCCTGGTAACAAATTGTGTATTATTTCCAGCAGAGATCATGCTACTAAATTGCCAAAGTGTAGACTGCGAATTAATCTGGGGATTATTTTCTTGTTCCATCAACAAATGCCCAAATCAATCACCTGAAAACAAGTATCAGTTGATTTAAATATATCCACTAACAACTATGATGGGCAAGATGAATCAGAACTTAAACAAAAATTCATGTTTTACCTCAGGCAAATGGTAATGCAAAATTATTCCCAGAAGCCTACCAAAACAAGAAGACAAAAAAAAAAACTAAGATCTTTTGATCGAAGATGAAGTGCAAATCGAGAGGATAATTTACGTGACAGGCTTCAGGAGGTGGCGGAAGTATTCAGCCTGTTGAAAATGAATAAATTAGTCAAGCCAATGAAAATAGCTTCTTTTATTATCATTATTTTTCAACAATATCACAGCAGCCAATTGAGGGTTTTTAATTTACCTGGCAATCTTGCAATGGCTGGAAGCAAGCAATGACCCTAATGATTATCGTGGTGCTACCAGAAATTCCATTCTCATGTTTTAAAGCTCGGAATGCGGTTCTTGTTGCTGCTTGACACACCATTCCTACAATTCTCTCCTCTAAAAACGAACCAGACGACCAGGAAATCAATTGAAAGGAACACAAACGATACTTTAACAAGAAATGAGTTGCAGATTTAGTAGGTAAGATGGAGGAGGAGCGCAAGAAAACCTTGGAGTGCTTGCTATCTCAAATGAAAGAGGCATTTGATGCCTAAACAAGTAAACTAGAACCAATTCAAGAGAGCTTTTCAAGGAAAGGGAATTTTAATACCTGGCATGCTAAATGGGGGGAAAAAAAAAAGAGAGGAAGAAGAAATGATTTACAGAATCACCCTACAATACAAGTTCAAAGAAATCAGTCTGCGGTAAACATCCACCGATAGACTCAGCCACCGCATACTGCTCTAAATTTTTTGCTACCAAAATTGAGTATTCCACCACTTCTCACAGCTTGTAACACCTGCAACAACAATCAATCTCAAGACCAAACTTATAGAAAAAAAGTAGATAGTAAAACAGTAGGCTGTTCCAAAGCACAGTCGGTTCTCAATTTGTTCAAAAGGGAACGAACACTTGAAAAGGAAACCCAAAAAAAGGTGAAAACTTGCAACTTAATCTCCATAATCTAGAATGATAACCAATAAATTGAGGAAATATTTGATTATCTCCCAAAAAGATCAAACACATGCAGTCGAACCTAGATAATATTAGAAGCAATCGCCGGATAATAACTGCTTCGTGTATCACTAAGTAAGTACCTAGGAATCGTCAACTTACACGAAAAGATCTCCACGAAGGCAATTGCTGGAAGGAAACCGAAGTGTAAGTTGATTTGAAGTATGAGCTACTACGAAGAATTCTAAGTTTAAATTGAGCAAAACCCTCAAGTGGAAAAACAAGAAAGCTTCCGGATCAACAGAAAATAAGCAACAAGACATATCGTACCAGTAAAAGTTTGAACAAAGACTCGATTTTTGAGCACGACATTAGTCATATTTCACCAAACCAACAGACTCCACAAATGCTTATCAGATTAAAACCGATTCAAGAACCCAAAGCGAGATAACTTGAAATACCCACACCCTACACCAAAAGAGCTCGACAAAAGAAGCAATTTCTCGGGGAACACCACGGATCTTACCCCCTCCGCGTCGATGCCGAACACCAAAAGCACCGAATCACACGCGCTGGTGGGAAGAGCGCGAGCGCGCGAGGCAGCGATCACGAGAGAAAGGAAAGGACGAATCTTTCCTTCGTGGGCACTGAGCGATCACGACTGGAGGAAGCGCAGAGGCGTGGCTCTTTATCGAATTCTAAGGACTAAAATACCCTTCTTGGTTGGGCGAATATACGAGTACTTTAATTGTACGATGATGTAGTTTTCGATTATATTATGCCCTTTCATGTCTTAATGCTTCATAAATACGACGCGGTCAAATAACCTGTTGACCCGAGTTGAGTTTGTTGCCACAAACCATAGTTTGAACGGTACATTTTCTGTTTTGCCCTCACCTTTTATGTTGTATTGCAGAAAATGCCCATGAACAAATTGACATGAGGAATATATAATTTTAGGCTTCCAATTTTTTTTATTATATTTTCACTATGATTCAGTTGGCATCAATCATATAGAATTATTATTATGATGAAGGTGAAATTGAATAATATGAATAATTTTATATTTTATCATACAGACAATTTTATTTTCTTTTTTCTTAAAAGAATTGGCAAGAGATAAATATTGTATTTTGACTATGATTATGCTGCATCAGATTTCCACCGAGGTTGATAAAGTGGACAAGAGGAATAATATATGTAAAAAAAAAGAAAGAAAAAGGATGAATAAGGGTTAGAAACAAAAATAAAGAAAAATTATAAGAAAAAGTTGATTCATTAGACAAAAAACAAACTGACTTCAAAAGTTAATAACAAGTCTCCTTTATCTTAAAAGGTTAAAGGAGAGTACCCAAAATGCACTTTATGAAAAGGCATATATTCTTCTTGCTCTTCTTCTTATCTCAATTTTCTATGCCCTAGTGAAGATATTGTTTGTGATTGCATTTGAAAATAGTTACATCACAAGCTTAATAATTTCAAGTTTTGTTGAGAAATCACATGAAAATGTGTTGGAAATGATAAAACCATATGTAAGTTCAGACTATCATGTTTATTAGTTTGGTGAAAACTATTTTAAAAATAAAATCATAGAAGCAAAATAAAAAGATAATCTACTCCATTTTGATTTCGTGCCACAATAACCTCATCAGGCCACATATAATAACAAAAGATGCATGTAGATCGACTTAATTAAAGAAAGCATGGTATGATACCAAATCTTGAGGCCTAAGGGTGAAAGATTTGCTCACAATTTGTTTAATCCCCCAAGGATTAAACAAAGTAGCTTTTAAATCTTCTTTTGGGGTCACGTTGCCTTTGCTTAGGGTTGAGGGAACGACTCCCTTGAGGTCTAACTTGAAGTGGCATGGGGTACATGTATGTACCCTACTTTAGGGTTTAGGGAGGAGGATTATACCAGGGTGGCTAGTGTACATGGGTTTTGATGGTACTGGGAGGAACATGTGCCGTGTGGGGGATTGAGGAAAGTCGGTAAATGAGTGCTCAAAATTCTACAAAGTCAATCTAAACAGGACTATTGTCAAATCTCCTTTTTTCATATGATAAGAACAGGTTTACAAAAACTGCAACAAGTTTCAGTGGTTGATAATCTGAAATTGACATTTAAATGGAATTGCAACGTCAGTAGTTGACCAAATTAGTAAAGTTTGGCAGGGACATGAGGCGCAAAACCAGGCATGCTCGAGACTTTTTTTCCCCCTTCTGCGTGGTTGGAGGATTCATAATGGAGGAGACTTGAAGGAAGGGCCCTGCGCCACTTTGCACGCAAGCAAAGGGCACACATACACCTTCACCTTACTATTATTATTATTATTTTCTATTACAAAAATAAAAAAATTTAAAAAAAAGGAAGGAAAAGGCAGGAAAATTAAATGCACCCACCGTCACCATGCACCTTTCTTGGCCACCATGGAAAGAGAGGAGGAAGAAAGCTAAAGGAATTGGTGCATGCATGCACAGCATGCCTCGCTTTGTAATAAACTCCAAAAAGAGTTTTGAAATGAAAAGGAGAGAAAAGGAGGAGGGTGAGAAATGAGAATCCATGCTCCCCCATGCGTAATGCAGCCCCACCACCAACTCCAATGACTAGTACCAACACCACAATTGTTTGAATTGTTTTTCTCCTCAATTTTATTTTATTGACCTTGGAGTGTGTTGCCCTGACTGACTTTAGACAATGAAAGAGGTTCGGTAAAAGAGGAAGTGGATCGGTGCAAAAGGGGGGGAGTTGGAGGAGTGAAGAAAAATTCAGTGAGAGAAGTTTTAGTAGATTGTTGTTGGTAAACAAAAATTAAGCCGTGCATATTTAAGGAAGAAACAACAATGACAGCAATATTGATCAGCGAGATGATGATTGCATTTGGTTCAAGGTTAGATTGCTGTTTAGGTGAGTCGATTCTAAATGAAAATATATAAAAAGCAATCAAGTGACATCAGGTATGATTGACCTTGATCTGGCAGATTAGTTGAACTCAGTTTTAAAACCATGAGGGATGGTTATTCAATAAACGGTAAATTTCTTTGGCCAGAATTTGGCCAGCCAGAATTGAATTGTAAAGTATGTATGGAATTAATATGTATTTATGATATTACTAAAATATTTTTGATGATAACTTACCAAATACATTTTGATTGGTCAGATTCTGATTGAATAGTACTATCTTTTAATAAATTATGACATTTTAAAACATGATTAAAAGTATTAATTATTGGCAGGTCTACATGCATGTAAAAGACGTGGGTAGTGATTAGGTAGAGGCTCGAGGAGATATTATCATAGTCAATATAAAGGTCCCCACTCATCATCACACACGTGTGAGTGCTTAATTGGACGAAGTGGATTTCTACGTGCAAAGTTTAGGTTAGGTATCGAGTACCTTTGTTGCGAATAAATTGAATCGGAGGTGACACTTTTGTTGGCGTGGAAGTGGCAATAATGAAAACAGGAGAAACAATGTCATTGGTGACCAATGTTTTGGAACATGTATCTTATCACATCCTAAGAAGCCGATGGGCTACAAAACCATTTGAATGGCACCGTCTTTTGACCTTTTTACAATGGCAAGCAGAACGCTTACATTGTCATCCAAGCAAATTCATCTTAGTTTTCACATTACAGAATGGCCACAAGAGGAATGTCTGGGATTCACAAACTAAAGTGATGGGATATTATTCAAGTGCATGATAACAAGCATATGGTGGTTTACCAACCCATCAAAAATTCCAAACTAGAAAGGACAAGAATAGTAATACTAGTGCCTAGATAGATAAGAAAGACAACAGGATTTAGAAAAGCATCGTTTGACTTAAAACAATTAGATTTCGTGAATTATGGCATTGAAAAAAATCATACAGTTTCTATATCCAAAAAATTTTATTTTCACTTCCTGCATGTAAAGTTTCATTACTTCAACTCCCTCATGCAAATATTGTTAATTAATTACCCTTCAGTTTTTTTAGGTAAAAAAAATTTAAAAATAAGTATAGTTCCTCTTAAATTTAGCATTTTAAACTAGAATTCAGTATATTTCTATCAAAATTCAGCACTTTAAAATAAAATTCAGTATATTTCCATTAAAATTGCCTCCTAATATATTTTAGGTATAAAAAAACTAAAAATAAGTATAATTTCTCTTAAATTCGGCACTTTAAGCTAGATTCCAACATATTTTTTAATCAAATTGAACCTGACTTTTTTCCTAATTAATATAATTCCTTCTAAATTCAGCACAATTTAAAGAAAATCTAGTATATTTTCTATCCAATTGAGTATTATTTAAAAAAAATCTAGTATATTTTTCATTTAATTGAAGTGGAAAAGAGTCTCAATTTAATAGAAAATATACTGAATTCTAATTTAATGTGCTGAATTTAAGAAAAATTATACTCATTTTTAAATTTTTTATACCTAAAAATATCAGGGGCAACTAGGTAAATTAGTGTCTATTATATTTGACTAAGGAATGGAAATAAAGATTTTGGTCAATGGGAACTTCATATAAAGTTGAGTTTATGATTGAAGGCTCCATGCAAATTTACCCTTGAAAATTATGGTGAAGACTTCATTTTAAATAGCTTTTGACAAACTATAGTACAGAAAGTGCCATACTTGGATCAAGGCATTGTGCAAGAGGCAATGATGGTACTGGCCCAACAAGACCAACTTTACTCGCACGATGATGAAGCAGAGGGGTCACAACATGCATAAACAATTGAGAGATGTGAAAGTAGGGTGAAGATAACCCCGAAGATTTATTGACATGTTTGTGTGCATCATACTTCACGCGCTTTACATATTGCTAAACATTTTAATGATTAATATTGCTGCTGATGCTGAAGAGAGAAGTATTCATCAAGTAATGAACTAATAACTGACACAAAGCTGGTTGTTTCTCATTATCAAGAAGATGGCAAATTCGTGCAAGTTTGTCTCAAAAGACATTTATAACCATAACAAAATATAAATCATTATTGTAAAGATTGTCATTTAAATACAAGTCCGAAAAGCACTAATAAGTCCTAAAACATATCATTATCTCAAGCACTGCCATTACAAAGTGATAAGTGTTTACCGTGGCAACTACAAAGATGCCATTTCCTCGAGCACTAGTTTCCTTCATACTTTGGGTCTGCCATTACATAGTGATAAGCGATCACCAAGACAAATATAAAGATGCCAAGAAAATTGGCAAAGAACCCCAAGTCTTGATCGTCAATCATCTGAAAAAAAAAAAGTATATAAAAGTGGTAACTATCCAGGTAGGAGGAACAATATTGCATGTTAACATATAGTGGTGGGGCAATGTAACCATGGGGCCATAAAAGCTACTACTTTTACAACTGCAACTCTAAAAGGCACACTGCATTGAGTTAATGTGGACTCGATGGTCCATTCTAGCTTAAAGAGGCAGCAACATACCACATTGCAATCACAATAACAAGTCACGAACAGTTAAAAAAAAACAGGGAAGTGGGAATTCTCAGGATTTAAGAGTAAGTCTAATATTCTGTTTTAGCGTAATGCGTCTGACATCCAGAAGATGCAAGGCCAGGCAGATGCAAGAGTTGGTTCTATTGAGGGTCATGATCACATGAAATATTCAGTTCACAGGCAGAAGCAGAAGGCTCTTCTCAGGTCCTATTTTAAACAACCCTATGACCATTATCTGACCGACAGACTTTGGCCAATGCAACATCAATTTCTAGCAATCCAGTAACCATTTAACATTTTAAACTTTTGTTCCATAAAAACATGAAAATTAAAAGTTGGCACAGAAAACATGCAGGAAAATTGAACTCGAAATGGTAAGTTATCAGAACAGCAAGATTATATTGGCAAGACTTCCACTTAGTTGCTTGGAAACACATTCTTCAACAACAAAATGAATGCACACTTATATTTGGGACATTTCTGTTTCTCAAGATCTATGCTGGGTTTCCAGATATAATAAAGTTATCTTACTTTGTTCTTTAGATTGCAAACATGTCATGTAAGATGCACTCAATGTATTTCTCACTACAAAAATTCCAATTTATAGCTCAGGTGGCAATACCAATGTGAAGTTTGCAAATAACTCCTTTTGTTTGACTACTCTATCAACTACCAAATATTCACTGCTGTTAAACTAATTACGAATAAGGGCACATTGTATGTGTATGATATCCCTTAATTTACTGACATGATATATATGTATGTATATATATATACTGTCACGCTGCAGACAAAACGCTGTGCACTCGTCTGTGCCACAGTGGTCTAGGAGCTTGGATTCAATCCGGATTCATATTTTATTTTTTTAATTAAACATGTCCTTAAAAATAAACACTATACTTCGTGAGCATCTAAAATTTTTTTTCTTGAACACTATAACCCAAGAGGAAAGCCTGAACCCTAGAGGAAAAATCTTATTAGCTTAAACCCATTATAACCCAACCTCTAAATCCTAAAATCTTAAACCCTAAATACATATAATATACTCCGTGAGCATCTAAAATTTTTAATCTTTAACACTATAACCCAAGAGGGAAGCATGAACCTAGAGGGAAAATCGTATTGGCTCAAACCCATTATAATCCAACTCCTAAATCCTAAAATCTGAAACCCTAAATATATAATATACCCAAAAACAAAAAACCCCCCAAAAAAAAATTACTTAATGAATCCAAGCGCCTAGACCTAGGGATGACAATTTCATCCGAATCCGATGGGTAATTTGACATCCAACCCGAATGGAGGAGGATATGGAGGGAATTTATATATATATAAGTCTCATTTTTTATTGAGAAAGAAAAAACTTTAGCCTACTTTCCGTTTTAGAAAAAAAAGACTTAGTTTGCCTCTTTATCCGGTCATCAACACGTCTCTCATCTTTTTTCCCACGGGAAATGTTCACCCAATCGAAGGAGCGCGAGACGAGGAAGAGCTGACAAGTACATTGAAATATTTTTTTAAAAAAAATAAGAATGGTAGGAAGTAATAGGATGATGGATAGCATATGGATATCCGAAACTCCGACAGGTATGGGGATGAGTATGAAAGTTAAATACCTGATAGGTCCAGAGATGAGTAAAAAAAAAGGGCAGCCCGGTGCACGAACCTCCTGCTATGCGGGGTCCCGGGGAAGGATAAAAAATAAATATAATAAATAAGGATGAGTACGAAGGATATGAAATCCTACCCAGTCAAGCCCGGAATGGTCCGCAGTATAAAGTCCGCAACACACACACAATTATAATGAATTCATAATTTGGCTTATTTAACCTTAATTTAATCAAACCATGATTATCTGAAATGTTTTTGAGAAGAGATGATTGTTAAAAGAAAAAGTAAAATAAGTTATTAATTTAGGCTAAATTAATCATACTAGAGGTAAAGTGGAGATTCTAGGGAAAAATGGAGGTATTATAAATTACCAAAAAACTACAACCATGCACAGGGAGAGCTGAAATGTGTATTTGGATGCAGTTAAGAACGAACTTGATCATGTCCCCTCTCAGCCAACGATGGGTAATCTTAGTGAAATCCTGACTCCCGGGTCAAACATGGAACTCCACTGAGGATCCTGAGGGCAACTTCTGCACAACACAGAATGACCTCAACATCCTCCTAGGTGTCAATGGGTGTACGAACAACAATTATCCACAAGTTGAATCTCCATACTATTGGTGCAAGTGAATCAGACCATCCCACATTCATGGGAACCAGTCACCTCATATTTAAGGTCAAGATCGATTGAGATCAGAGGCTGCTCCCCTGCTGGTACCAAGTAGCAGGGGTTGACATGGCCAACATCCCATTAAGTATACTTTGAAACTGTGATTCCACATCTTATTAAATATGACTCACACAAGCCTTTCTTCTGAGTTTCTTCTCTACTAGAATTGAGTGCCTACGTTGTTGAGGCCCATCCTAGTGTCATCTTTGCAGGTCAAGAACTTCTTGGAGACACCTTCTCGAATCTGCCAACTTCAGATGAGAAGTCAGCTCGGTCCATTCAAAGTCATTTTTTCCAGTGATTTATTGAGGCACACTGGTTCATTTCGTACCATGAACACCACAGATCATGAATGTTCTAGTGATAATGATTAGTAAGATCACCCAGCTTAAGTACAAGATGTTTATAGCTTCATCTCCAAACCTTTTTACTTCCTACACTGCCTAAGGACCATATATCTGCAGATTATCATCAATCCAAATCAGGATAGACAATGAAATAAGACTACCTTGGTCATAGAATCAGCATCCACATGTACATTCTTATCGTAGGGGAATAGCAGGATCTGCTAAACCATAACTATCACAGTTACCTGGATCCCCATTGGGATCGGCAACTAAACTCCGCCCACATTTGTTTAGATCATGAGATCCATGGAGAAATCGAGGTGCCCGTAACAGCAAACACATTCGCAAGGCAAACTAAAATTCTAAGCAAATAAAAACTTGGTTCACGAAAATATGACTATATTAAATAATCAACAAAACGTTGAGTTTTTCTCGACACGATAGGAAAACGAATCGATCTGCGACTCGAAGTAGAGACTAACGCTAAAATAATAAATCCAAATCTACAACAGGAGAGCGGAGTGAGGCACCTTCGGTTGGCGGTCTGAGCAGCGCAGGAACTGGGAGCAGCGGAGGAGGCGACGGCGACTTTGTCTTGCGGATATTATAAAGGCTGAAGCCCTAGAATAACGAAGTAAACGAACGGGAACACCTTTTTATCGGTTTAGCATCAATAATTTAGGGCACCGGGCTCAGTTCTGGAGTAATTCAACCAACACAATCGAACCCGCAATTAAATTTGGGCCGAAACCAGTTAAACCCGGCCCAGTGTTATAGACCATGACCAACGTTGGCCCTTCACGCGTCATAGCCCTAACTCAAGTCTCCTCCTTCCCCACTCCCATGCCATGGCAGACGCCGATTCTGTCCTCCTCCTCCCTCCGATCCCTTCTCAACGCCACCAAATCCCTCCCTCAGATTGCCCAGATCCACCAGCACCTCGCAGCCTGTGGCCTTTACGCAGATCCATCCGTCTCCACGAAGCTCCTCCAGCTCTATGCCGACGCTGGCGACCTCCCGTCCGCACTCCGCCTCTTCGCTGCCATCCCCTCCCCTTCCGTCTTCGCATGGACGCCCATCCTCGCCCTCCTCTCCCGCTCCTCCCTCCATCGTCGTTGCCTTTCGTCCTACCGCTCTATGCGTTCCGCCGCAGTCGCCCCCGATGGCTATGTCTTCCCCCTCGTCCTCCGCTCCGCCGCCTCCGCCCACGGCCAGAGCCGCCACCTTGCCGCCTTCCACGCTGAGGCATTCAAGTTCGCCGCGGAAGCCGTTCTCTCCGTCACCAGCGCCCTGATCGACGCCTACTCCAAAACCGGCGATCTCACTTCCGCCCGCCGCGCCTTCGACGCCGCGGGAGCCCGCGATCTCCTCTCCTGGAATTGCGTCATCGCGGCCCACGCTTCCGTGGGCCTGCTCAAGGAAGCACTGGCCCTGCTCGACTTCATGATATCCGACGGCTGCGATCCCGACCTGGTGACGTGGAACACCTTGATGGACGGCTACTGCCGTGCCGGCCAGTGCGCTGAGGCCCGTGCAATCCTCCACCAACTTGCCCGGCCCAACGCGATATCGTGGACGACGGTGATCGTGGGATACGCTCGCAGCGGGAATCACGAGGCATCTCTGGAGATCTTCAGCCGCATGATGCACGAAGGGAGTGTCCTGCCGGACCTGGATACCTTATCCTGCGCAGCCGCCTCCTGTCGCTACGTGGCGGACTTGTCGGCAGGCCGGGCGGTACACGCTTACGGGGTGAAGACGAACGACGTCGGCGCATTCTACGGCTCCGCCGGAGCAGCGCTGCTCTTGTTGTACGCCGGGGGCAGTCGGATGGCGGCGGCGAGATCGGTGTTCGAGTTGATGGATCCCATGGATGTGGTGACGTGGAACGCCGTGGTCCAAGGGTTGGCTCTAGGGGGACGGCGCTTGGCGGCGCTGGAGCACTTTAGGGTGATGATGTCGCGAGGCATAGGATGGAATCACGCCACGCTGTCCAATTTGCTTCCCTTGTGCGACTTGAAGCACGGGGAGGAAGTCCACGCTCATGTCATCAAGCACAGTTCTGGAGGATGCGTCGTAACTGAGATGAACGCACTGATCGATATGTATGCGAGATCGGGATGCATTCGGGCCGCACGCAGAGTGTTCTCGAGCATGAACGGCAAGGATGTGGCAACGTGGAACACAATGATCAGCGGGTTCGGGTCCCACGGGTCGGGGGAGCAAGCGATCGAGCTTGTGACCCGCATGGTTCAGCTCGGGTTCAAACTGAATGCGATGACATTGACCAGCGCGCTTATGGCATGTGCCCAATGTGGGCTAGTCGATGAGGGTATTGAGCTCTTTGAGACCATGCCTCGGGAGTTCAGATTCTCACCAGTAGAGGAGCATTACGCTTGTGCAGTGGATATGCTTGCTCGGGCTGGACGGTTCACTGAGGCCGCTAGACTGGCTGGAAAAATGCCGACGGCGAGGGTATGGGGACCGATGCTAGCGTCGTGCCGGACACATCAAAATGTGGAGTTTGGCAGGATGGCTTTTGAGGAGCTTGTCCGACTGGAACCAGGAAACCCGGGGAATTATGTCACAATGTCGAATATATATGCGAGAGCAGATAGGTGGAATGATGCGGTGAGGGTGAGGGGGATGATGGAGAGGGAAGAGTTGATGAAGAAGCCATCTGGGCATAGTTGGATTGAGGTAGCTTGAGATATTGTTGGGCAAAGATTGTCTTTTATAGCCGTGTGAAGAAGAATGGAAATAATAAAATTAGAAATTGTTGGGGAAGAACTTATAAGACAAGTGTTTGAAATAAATCAGCTGCTAAGGAAGAAATACTCCCAAACTCCAGTTGAATATAGATTAACAGCTAAATAGGATTGTGATAAAGTTGAAAAGTTTAAGATTGGTGTAGATTCAAAAATGCACGATAATTTATTAAATAACCTTTAAGTTTGTGGTGCTAACTGAACAACACTGGTGAAGACAAATACTAACAAAAATGGATCATAGCACATGTTTATACTGCCAAAGGAGGTGGGTAAGGTTGTTTTTTATTTGAATAATTCTTATGAAGACACTCGATAACACTCGACCAGAAAGAAACTCTTGCGAGGGATTGAACTACCCTTGTTGCATGAAGGGTAAGTTAAACAGATTTAATATTGTACCAAGGCCCTTCAATATTGCTTATGCCAAGCCTCCTTTTTGTTGAATCAGTAACATTGTTAATTGATTGAATCTTCTCCCAACACATTTCCATCATTGAATGTCCAATTCTTGAGGGAAAGCTTGCGAGGCGAGATAAATTGGCACGGACCTTCCTCAAAGTGGGCCTTGCAGCAGATTGACTAGTTGATAGTCAGATTTTTTAGGTTAGAAAGATGGATAGCTGAAGGGTGACTTCTTTAGTCGCATATCACCTTCTGCAAAAGATATATTCATTTTCTCTCTTATTGTCTTCTGCAGAAACTCAGTGAACTGATTTGAACTCAGGCAGAATTTTGCCCACCGTTGCGGAGAGAAAGATCGAGGAACATACATATTACAGGGCAGACTTCATCCAGCTCATCACAAACTGCAGTGAAGCACAATGGCAGGGGACTGGCAACACTGCAAATAGTAGAAGATCCACCAGTGTCTCCTGCCATCCATAAGCCAGAGGAAGGCTAATTGATTCTCATTGAAAAGTTTTCATTTCCAATGTGAACATTGCAGTAATACCTTCTGGAACTATAGCTGATAAACACGATTGGCTCTTTCATATGAATCACGCTACAGAAGCAAGATTAGCGACTTGTAAGAGCAATTGGGGAGAGGAGCGTCTGAAAAAGGGAATTGAGGTTTGCAAGATCACCAAATGTGCATTGGCTCATAGACTTATCGTTATCAATGCTATATTATCTCAACAAGACTAACTCCTGCTTCTTTCTTAACACGTTTGAGCTCCATCTTCCACCTTACCATTCCATAATCTGTCCATTGCCCAGCTGCAGCATAGATGTTAGATAGCATCACATATGGAGTTGGTCTATAAGGAATGGCATCGATCAGTAACTTGCCAATGGCTTCTCCAATTTCAGCATTGCGATGGCTTTGACAAGCTCCAAGCAGTGACTCCAGTAAGCTTGTGGAAGGCTCAAATGGCAGGTTCTTTACAACATCATAGGCTTCATCCAAGTGTCCAGTCCTCCCAAATAGGTCTATGATACAAGCATAATGCTCCATCCTTGGTGTAATTCCATGGTGTTCTATCATTGATTTGAAGTATGTTCTTGCCTGCTCGACAAGACCAGCATGACTGCAAGCAGACAAAAGACTCATGAAAGTAATATCATCTGGTTCCAAACCAGCTTCTTTCATCTCTGAGAATAGACCTAAGGCAGCTTTACTGTCACCATGTATGCCATATCCATTTATCATCACACTCCAAGTGATGGAGTCCTTTTCTTTCAACCCATCAAAGAGCTCTCTTGCAGTCATTACGCTTCCACACCTCGCAAACATGTTGATGAGGCAATTGACTATGGTGGTGTGGCTGTCAAGACCCATGCGAATGGCTATACTAGTCACACATTGTGCCAGATCAAGAGATCCTATCTGAGCAGATGCGGAAGCCAAATTCAACATTGTCACGGCATCGGGCTTCAGCTGCATCAAAAGCATATTGCTGAAAGAACAGATTGCTGCTTCTGCATGATTAGCTTGGATGTATACAGACATAATTGTGTTCCAAGCAACAACATTTGTTTTATCTATTGTCTCAAAGAGCAGGCGGCAATAATGATAATTTTCAAATCTAGCATACATCATCATGGTTGCTGTATGGAGAGTAGACTCAATATCAGAAAAGTTTCTAATGGCGTAAGCATGGATCGACTTACCTTGCAACAAGCTGTGGCATGCAGGCAATACATTCAAAAAAGTTACAGAATTTGGTCTCTGACTATAAATATTCATTTGCTCAAAAAGGAGCATGACTTCCTCAAATAAGTTACCGTTACGGTATCCTGTTATCAAAGTGTTCCAAGTGACAACATCTTTGGAGGACAAGGTATGAAAAAGTGAGTTAGCAGCCCCAACTTCACTAAAACTCATATACATACTCATAAGGGCATTAGTAAGAGATGTATCTGAACTGCATCCAGTTTTAATTGCTAAGGCATGAAAGAACATTCCACATGCAGCATCCTCAGCCATGTAGAAGCTAGAAACAATACCGATCAATGTGACCAGGTCAAACCTAACACCTTCCTGGCCCATCATGTGAAACAAGGTTATGGAAGATTCTGTATCTCCAGTCTTAGAAAACCCACCTATCAAAGTATTCCAAGAGATTACGCTACGTGTATGAATTCGGTAAAATAACTTCAGAGAAGTAGAGAGCTGGCCGCAATCACAGTATAGAGCCAAGAGTGCATTCATCACCTTGGTGTTTGAATCAAATCCATTTCTGATAATATATGTATGTGCAGATTTACCACGGCACAAGTCTTTAGACATTGTGCAGCCAGAAATGGCATTGATTATAGAGATCGAATCCGGAAGTGCATTATCAAAAAGCATGTCATGGAATGCACTCAATCCTTTGTTGGATAGACCATTCGAAAGATAGCCTGATATCAAGGAATTCCATAGAAGTAAGGACTTCAATGGTGAAAAGTAGAATAGATACTCTGCTGAACCCATTTTTCCATGCCTAGCATACATTGAGACAAGGGCGGCTGTAACAGGAGCCTTATCCGCAATGCCAGATTGTATACCAATAGCATGGATGCACTCACCATGACAAGTAATACAGAAATTAGTGCAAGCAGCAAGAACAGAGATTAGTGTCACAGAATTCGGCTTTTCATTGCTGTGGTGCATGAGCCGGAAAACTTGCAAGGATTCCTCCCATTTGTCATTCTGTGAATACGCTGAAATCATAGCATTCCAAGCAACTGGATCTTTTGAGGGCAGTGATTCAAATAGCAGTCTGGCTGCTGCTAGATTCTCGAATCCAGCATACATCGAAATGAGAGTAGGCGCCAATGCCTCGCCACTGAAAGCCCCATATTTTAGAGCAAGAGCATGTATCAGCTCACCTGCCTTGGGCGTCTCGTAACTTCTGCAAAAAGGGATGATGCCAAGAAACGTGCTTGAATTTGGCTTCCAACCCTCCGCTTGCATCTGCCGAAATGCTTCAAAAGCCTCTCCCTCAAGTCCATTCGAAGAATAACCTGATAATAACGCATTCCAAGAAATCAAATCTCTATCAGGCATTTCATCAAAAACCCTCCTTGACAACTTAACGCAACCAGTTTTCGCATACATGTCAACAAGAGCAGTCTGCACCACCAGATTGGCTCCGTATCCTGACCTCAGAACCACACAATGAACCTCCTTCCCCATTCGAGTATTCGAAACTGCGGTACAAGCCTTGATCACGAATGGGAAAGTGAACTCATCGGAAAGGAGGCGTCGACGCGAATGCTGATTCTGCGAATAGAAGGCAAGCAGGTCTCGGTGGAAGCCATTATCCGAGAGGCAACGGAGCACTAGATTCTGCAAGTATAGCGAGGGGTTTTCAGCGGCTTCGAAGACTGGAAGCGCGAGTCTTGGCTGGTCGAAAAGGAGGTATTTTCTGATGGTTTGGACGGCAAAAGTGGAATCTTTGAGGAGCCCGGCGACGACGAAGCGGGCGTGGAGCTTCTTGACAGAGAGCAGGGAGCTGCATAATGGGAATAGGCGAAGGAGATCCGCACGGAAGAGAACGAGAGATCGAGCAGGATTCGATGGTGCAGGTAAGGGCGCAGAGGAGAAGAAAGATACAAGGAGAGCGTTGCACGGGAGCATCGCACGAGGTCTCGTCCACTGAAAATAATAATTGAAATGGATTATTACTACAACAAATGGTAATTTGTCCCAAATCATGTTTGCAACATTTTAAATTGTCCATTGATTAGTTAAATGTTGTAATTATTGGCTAAATCCTTTAGTTCAAACTTGAAGCAGCCACATATTTTGTCAAGGTTACTTGTTTTAAAACATTAATGTTGGCTTGATAGCATGATTGCATAATTATGCAATGAATTTCCTGCAGATAATAGTGTTTCATTACAGTATACAATTTTACAAACTATTTTCAGCTAGCACAAGAGCATCCTGCAGATGATAGTGTTTCATTACACATACGCAAGGGGAATCATGGTTCCCACACCACATTAAAACAGAGGAAAAAGTTACAGTAGGTTTCTAATTAGCATTATGATGATCTAATCATAGAATTAAAAATGTCAAAAGTGGCCAGAAGACGTCAAACTTCAAATGAACAGCTCCTACCAAGTTCTCAGTTCGTAATATAATACAGTAGGTTATCGAAGATAGGTCACCAAATAAGGCAGCAAAGATTCACTAGAGATAAATCTCCATGCCGATCAGCTTTGAAGACTGACACAGTGGACAGAAACTGAGTTTGCTCTCGCACTCTTTGCACAGGCAAAGATGTTGACATGGCAATAAGAGCATGCACGCTTCGTTGTCTCTACAAACCTTACAAGCAGTCTCCTTTGAATCAATGTTTTCCTTTAACATGAGTTGCAAACCAATGCCGCCATTGCAGCAAGAGGCCGTGTCGTCAACCTCACTGTCACCGCAACCTTCTTTGTTGTTCCTGTTTTGAGCATGAAGTTGCTCCAGATTATACTTGAGCAAGTTAACCAAGTTCTCATTGTACTTCGCCCGTTGCTGCCAGGCATCTACTTCTGTTGCCAACTGCTTCATCTGTTCCTCGAGTTCCATGTTCCTCTTGTTCAAATTCTCCACTTCTGAATCTTTCTCTCTTATTTTTCTGTGGATCATATCCTCAACCAGTGCAAGTGTTTGAAATTGTTTTGCTTGAATCTTCTCCAAAATTGATTGCCTTAAACGTTCACCCTATAATTTGACAGTAGACCTTGTTAGTGCATGATCTATAATCATTCAAATATCGAATAATACAAAAGTAAGCCAGGGAAGGACGAGCATCATTTGGGGGTTCTATTATACTTCCTTGTGCTTGTGCCGTACTATGCGAAATAGAAATTTAATCCATAGTTCTATTTAGTTTGCAACTACTTCCTGCTCTGTATGTATAAATAGGTTCTTTAGCAAAGTGATGCAGACACCGGTCCTACATAAAACATTTCTCAGGTCCAAAGAAGGCTACCTACCACTCACGAACAAGCCCAGATGGTTTATTCTCCCAACCAATAATGGATTTTGAAATCAACTTAAAGGCAAACAAGAAAAGAAAATTTGAGATTAAAAGAAGAAACATACTAATAAATCCATAGCTAAGTTGCAGGCAGTGACAGCAAGTAACAACTCATCATGAGTATAAGAGACTTCTTGCAGTTCAATATAGTTAGTGAACTCTACACATGCCTAATTTAGTTGCACAGGTCAACAGGAATGCTGTTTATATATGCATCTAAGTGTATAAATGGTGAACCAGACAGAAGAAGCAGATACGAGTATGGACAAGATAAATGAAAAAACTATGTACTAAAAGAATCGAATATAAGAAAGTATATATACATGACACAATAGTGCTTGGCAAGAAGAAAACTGTTTGAGGTTTCCTTTACAATAATGATGCTCAATTTTACTTCAAGTTAACTTAAAAAGTGTATATGACACAATTGCGAGTTTATAGTTTATATAACATAATCATTCAGTATTCAAGCCTCAATACACTGTACAAGATCATATGGTTTTGTACTAGAGTTAACAATGATATGAATAACAAACAAAGGATGAGGTTTCATTGAATGCATAACATCAATCAAATTTGCTTCATATTCAAACTTTGCATTACTGCCCTCATTGAAACTATGGAAACAATATAAGACCAAAAGGTCAAAAATAAGAACAGAATTCAACAAATATCAACTTGATAAAGCACATTACCTCAATCTTGATAAAGCGGTCCATATCAGCTTCCATACTCTGCACGTCGTGAAGGATACCCTCATCGACCATAGGTAGCAACAATAGCGGTGGCTCCCCAGAAGAAACCGCCGCCCTCCGGTCGTCCAGCGACAATCCTAGCCCTGTGGAAACCGAACCCATCTGCAGAAAATCGATGGACGTTATGTGCGAGTTCTCTAGCAAATCATACTCCTTAAGACGCTTCGCTCTTGGCTCCCATCCGTCCGCCGCCGCTACAGCCGCGCCAGGAGCAAGTCCCAGGGCATTTACAACTGAGTTCAGAAGCGAATTAAAAGAAGGAACCGCAATTTTCCGCGCGAAGTAGCGCAAACGGGGAAGGAAACCCTAGAGAAGGGAAAACGAAAGCAAATTACCGGACGGATGAGGAGGGTCGGGGAAGCTTCCGGTGTTGAAAAAGGAGATTGGATCGGAGATTTGTCCAGAAATAGGCACAAAATTTCTGCTTTTGACGGAGAAGGGGTTTATGCATTGTAAATTTCTTGGTTACGTGAAACTAAAAGGGAGAACAGATGAAGCACGAGAATTAGGAGAGGAGAAAGGATCGGAACCTGAAGGGAATGGATTGCTGTTGCTGCTGCTGCTGCTGGAGATGGAGGTCGCGCTGCTGCGGGAATAGCGACATGGCGAAGACCGCAAGAACGAAGGAGGTACAGAGGGGAAGAAGAGGTGGAACACGGTGACCATCTCGTTATGGTACTCAACTATATCGGATAGGACCGCTACGCTACACATGACGTCCGTTATAATCTCCATGCCTTTTGCTTTATGCCATCCGTCATTATTAAATTATTAATTCTTAAACCCCAGAAAATTATTAAACTTAAAGTTTGAAATTCACGAAAAGATGCCCAACTTTCACTTATGTTTTTTTTCCCATTTTACCCCTCTACCAAATAAATTTTTTCTTTTTTTTTAACCTTCTCTTTATTTACTAGCCACTAAACTATTCCGCTAACTACTAAATCATTCAGGAGACTTTTTTATTTTCCCCTCTTTTCTCAATCTTATGCATCCAAGCTCCCTTTCTACATACATGTACAATTTAATTACATCAATTTATTCCATTGAGGATGTGAATAAGCACTACTATGGATTTGGTCTAATTCAGATCAGATCTCACGTGGGTCTGACTTCTGAAGACTAATATCACATTCTAGTTGATTTTTCTAATAATATTTTAACACTTTTGAAAATATGTAAATAAGCAACTGAGGGCACCGTTGAATTCATTACAGTCTCAGAAATTTACAGGACTTGAAATAGGTCTAATCGGACCTATCTAGATCCATCAATAGATTTTTGTCAAAATTCATTGATGGGCTTAGACAAATCCGGTTGAACTCATTTTAGATCATGTGGATTTTTGAAGCTGCAAGGATTCTAATAGTCCTTCATGGCTTATTTTATTTCTCCGGAAATGTTAAAATGTCATTGATATCTAGCCCAATGCTAGTTGATCTTTCCAATAATCTTTTAACATCTTCGAAGAAGCCGAAATAAACAATGGAGGATATCGTTGGACTCTTTGCAGCTTTAAAAATCCATAGGATCTAAAATTAGTTCAATCAGACCAGTCTACTGATGAATCTAGATAGGTCTGATTGAACTCATTTTAAGTCCTGCGGAATTCTAAGAATGTAAGGAGTCCCACCGTGTCCTTTATTGCTTATTTCGACTTCTCCAGATATGTTAAAATATTATTAAAAGAATCAAGAACTATGTGGTCCTGATATCCAAGAATTCAGACCCAATGTGGACATGATCTAAATCAGATGAGGCTCGTGGTAGTGTCGATTTAGATGCTCTAAAGAAAAAGATAATGTAATTAAAGCTATGATTCTCATTTTTAAAAATCAGCACCATAATAATTATTGGAGCAAAAGTTGATAACGCTTACCCAGGCGAACATATATTAATAGTGTCTAATTATCAATAGTGACCTGCTTAGAATTGACCCTAAGATATATTGGCATAAATGTTGGTCTCTGATCGACCGGTAAGAGAGGGTGAATTACCCTGATAATGAAAAATCAATCCTTTCTCGATTTTTCAAACTAAGTTAAAAATACTTATTTAATAAGAAACTTATTAACAAGAAAAAAAAAGAGGCAGATCCTTTTTACTTGGTTTGCAATCAAGAGATTGTTCGTCTGAGATGTTGAAAGCTCACTATCAAATTTTCTTCTAGTGGAGAAGCCTCTTACAGTAGTTTAAATACTAGATTACAAAATTGAACAGAAGAAGATGGTTTCCAAGTGTTGTACTGAACTAAAGAGACTATGACTTTATTTATAGCCTACTGGTTGGATCTAGCCATTTCCTGACATAACAGCACCAGGCGCCTGGAATGGGTCTTGATACCTGAGCATGGATACAACTTTTTCCACAACGCAACGGTGCACAACAGATAAAACTTAAGTGGTTTGGGCGCCTGGAACAGCTCCGGGCACCTTGACTGTGTTGACCAGTCACCAAACAAGCGCGTCGAGGAGGCCCCCTGGCCCTGGGTGGTGCCCGGATAGTTAACATCTCATTAACTGTTCGATTCTCCTCTATTCCGGCTCCATTCGCTTGGGTGATTTCGGCCATCTGGAATAGGGCTCATCCGAACTAATTTTCCGACCTTCTCCT
>JBBMJZ010000122.1:18174669-18188162 GCA_037833815.1 Zingiber zerumbet | reverse complement strand
ATGACCCGACCGGGGCAGAGTCGGTCAGGGATTGTCTGGCATATGTGTCAGGGCCATATGTACAAATTGAACTTGGATAACCTAAGCAGTATGTAGCCAGCCGGGAGCTAGTTAAAACCCTGGCTTAGGGCTCAGCCCTGAGAACCCGATCTATCTGTGACCAATCGAGAATTACGGAGGGTGAAATGGAGAAGCTACATCACCACCTCCCTTTGATTATTACTACCACATCCTCTTGACCCTTAACTTTTTGATAGTACGGGGCCCCATTTACACACCGGATCAATCTAGTTTCTTACTTTTCTTGCTCAGCTAAGCAACATAAATCATTTTCCGAAGCAGCAGAGCAGCTTAGATTTTGACAGAGTAGGACGGGAGAGTTGAGATTTTAACACCATTCCAGTACGATGTTTCTAGACGACGAGGATTCTTCATTTTTCAACTATCTCCGCATTTTATATGCCATACCAACTACAAAATGCATGTGGTGCTCGCGTACCTCCTACTTGAGTTGAGGAAGACTTTTGGAATATGGACAGCTCAAACAGGTCACCTTGTTCGCCATGTGTTTGGTATATTGCAATCATCTACAGGGATGCTTGCGTTGAGCATGATAATTTCAAGAATTGTAGTTCCATTGATCTCAGATTCTCAGTGTAGAGAGTTCATCAATGGTACAAAGAACAAGGATGATCCAGTCCAGATAATTTTACCCAGAAAGACTCTTGCTCACTAAGTTACACTCTGCAATTCCTTGTTCTTGTGGCTTAGTGGAGCAGAACAACTTGCTTCCTTGTTCTTGTTTTTACTCATCCTGTCAGTTGCCACCATTTTGTTATATGAGAGAGGAAATAAGGATTGATCTATTCTGTTTTGTCCTGAAAATTATTGAACAAAGAGGCATTTTATTAGTACGAAGCAGTGAACTTCTTCCCGTTATTTCTCCTGTTCATCAACAATCTCAATTCATTTACAAGTTGGGAACTACTGACTACACGCGTGAAGCATCACAGCCCCAGAAGCTGCCAAACCAAAACAGTCCTTCCTCCCCTATCAACTCCTCCCACACCTTCTCTGATTCCACCCACACTCTACCTTCATCATCCACCAACAATCCCTGCAGCACCTTCTCAGCTTCATCCGCAAAAGAGCTCCCCTCGCAGAGATCGCAGTGGTGTCCTTGAGCTCCGTCAACTACAGCTGCTTTCCCGTCCATCAACTGCCTGCTCCTGCCATTCTTCTTCAGCCTTTTCTTGATCCGCCGGAGAACAATTCTCGTCGACTTCACCGGTAATCTGATGAAAAGGAAGAGCGTAACTCGGAGGAGCAAGCAGGGGCAGCAGCAGCATACCACCACGCAGTCGACGGCCAGCAGGCCGCAGTCCTCCGCAGCGGTCTGCATCGGGTTCTCTGATCTGAAGCAGAAGAAGAAGAAAGAGAGAAAGGAGAAGCCATTGCTTAAAAGAATGGCGCTGGAGATGAGATGCAACAAGCGACTAAACTTGAGGAGGCTCCCAAGGCTTGTTATGTAAGTCACTTGGAGAAGGTCACACGCCATTTCATGTCCTCTCTTGCATGCTAATACTTAAATTGTCCAAAGGAACACGATATCCCGACGACGACGTATGCCCTACAATGAGATTCAACGATGCGATATGGAGTGTTTACGCAAGCAAATCAGCGTGTTTACGATGCACACAGATTCTCAAAGTCCCTTCCATATACACAGATGAGAAAATCCTATGCAATGTAGTTGAAGGATGAATCTAGAAATATTAAAAGCCTGAAGTTATTCATATGTAGCAGCACTCAGAGAGAATTTCGATGCAAAAATATAAAGAGGAAGAAAAAACTGAATGCCTTTCGATCTGATGAGAAAATTATTCAGCGAAACAAATTGCCACAGAAGTCAATGAGATCTGACCATCTTCCATGATTCTATGGAACTGTATTAAATATATCCCAACTCAACCTCGATCACTATTTCCCGGCAAGGATTGACATCTGACATGCTGGTGAATGGCATTTCTTGAACAAATTCTCAAGTCAGGAATACAAGTCAGTGACCGGAACATGAAGATGATAGAACACTTTTGCTTAGCTAGTTTGTGCTAGAAAAAAGTGGTTATATACCAAGTTGATAGAGAATAAGTGAGAGAGAATTATAACAAAAATAGACAAGAACACCTTGCTTCAGAGAAGGTCATGCCTGCTATATAATTGCATAGCTGAATTGAAATTTGCAGTTCATTGTTCACCATTGACAGGCTCAATGTCCTTAAGAAGGCCAACAATTTGCTGCATGGATGGCCTCTTGGATGGCAAATCAGCTGTACATAGATAAGCAATTCTTAATGCTTCCTCCATTTGTTTTTCAGAAGCTCCTGTTTCCCTTATTTTCGGATCGATCAATCTTGCTAGCTCATTTCTCCGCACCAATGCCCGTGCCCAGCCGACAAGATTAGTCACCTTGTCTTCGGAATACTCGTCGTCTCCAATCGGTTTTTTCCTTGTAAGAAGCTCAAAAAGCACCACCCCAAATGCATAAACGTCAGATTTCATGGTTGCTGATGCATTTTCCGGATCTGAAAACTCTGGAGGAGCATAACCTGCAGATCCATGAAATGTCGCATTCCCACCGTCGGTGCCAAACCCGACCAAACTTGACAAGCCAAAATCAGCTAGCCTTGGTTCCATAGACGAATCAAGGTAAATGCTACTGGCCTTCACATCTCGGTGAACAATCATGGGGAAGCATCCATGATGAAGAAAAGCCAATGCTCTCGCTGCGCCCAGAGCAATTTTGTGTCGGAATCTCCAAGTTGTCAGTCCATCGGTCGTGATGCTCTGTGCACAAGTATTATCTTGATCCCACGTATCACTAGTCCAATCTTCAGTTGATTGTACACCTAGTGGTAAATCATGAAGTAGATTCTGTAGGTTCCCATTCTCCATATAATCATATATCAAAATTCTTTGTTCTCCGGCTAAACAATAACCAGTTAAGGGCACTAGATTTGGGTGCTTGATCTGCCCGAGCCTATTGAGTTCTTGTGCAGCTTCCTCGTCTGTCACAGATGCTACATGAACCAGAACCTTCATGGCGACATGAATGCCTCCGGGAAGAAATCCTCGGTAGACTGGCCCAAACTTCCCCTCTGCCAGTAAGGTTCCTCTATCAAAATTGGAAGTTGCATTCAAGAGATCAGTAAAGGTCAAGTTCAACAGTGGCTTTTCAAAGACGACGACGGGGACTGAGCTTGCAATCTTGACATCTGCAACCCAAGTTGTTGAATCAGTCTGAAAGTAGAAGGGACCAGAGACGTTCTGCTCCTCGTTGTATGACAGTTGCTTGATTGTCCATGGCCCTGTCCTCCTTCGGCATACAAGTGCAAGGAAGATCAACACCGCTGACGAAAAGAATACCGATAAAGCAATGACAAATCCTAACTTGAGATCAAGATGTGTTCTTCCCTTAGACACAACATTATCTGGATATACTGCAATGGGGCAGTCACTTTGTGATCCTATAAATGATGAATTCAGCATTGCAGATGGAAGTTTCTCAGCACAGTAAGTAAGATTGTTGAAGGAAAAATTGAACTTTTCAATCCTGGGTAGAGTCTCTTGCAAGGACTCTGGGATTTCACCCGTGAGATTGTTCTGCGAAAAGTCGATCACTCGCAAGCTTCTGGCACCAAGCTCAGGAATGCTTCCAGCGATATGATTCTGTGAAAGGTCTAATACCTTCAAGTTAAGCATTTGAGAGATACCAGATGGAATACGGCCAGTGAGATTGGTTCTGGAGAGATTCAGATACTGCAGTGCAGAAGGCAGTTCTATGTGAACAAATTCTTGGCTAGAAAACTTGTTAAATGCAAGATTGAGATGATTCAATGATCTCAAGTCTCCCAAACCGAGGAAGAACTCTCCGGTGAGTTCGTTCATTGACATATCAAGATAGATCAGCGACGACAAATTGGAGGTGAAGCTTCGGTTTACCTGAGAAATGAGCCCGCGGAACTGGTTCTTGCTCAGGTCCACAACCTGCAATGCCTCTCGGAGCCCCTCGAGAGACAAGTCCTGGAAGAGATTTCCGGAGAGATTGAGAAAGGCGAGCGAAGGTAGATTGGATAAATCCGGCATCTTTCCAGCAAACCGGTTCCCAGAGAGATCCATAGTGGTTAGGTTCTTGAAGGAAGAACCGAATCCAACTGGAAGATTTCCCCCCAATTTGTTATTGGAGAGATCGATTGAAACCAGCGCGACGCATCCAAGAAAAGTCTCCGGAATGCTCATCTCCAAGAAGTTGCTGCTGAGATTAAGAAACCTGAGGTTGGTGAGTGAGCCCACCTCTCTGGGGATCTCGCCGGAGAAGCGGTTGCGAGAAAAGTCGAGGCTTTCCATCCGCTTAAAGTTGCCGATGTTGCTCGGCAGCGACCCCGCGATGTTGTTGGCGGAGAGGTCGAGGCTCGCGAGAGAGCCGCACAGCTCGCTGAAGTCCGATGAAAGGGCGGTGATGTTGTTGCCGCTGAGATCCAAAACACGTAGCACGCTAAGCTTCGCGATGGTGGTTTCGGGGATTGGGCCGGAGAGACCGACGCCGGAAGCCACCAAGCCGGTTACTTTCCCGCACTGGCACTCGCAGGAGACCCCTGGCCACGAGCAAACGTCCGACGAACTGTCATTCTTGGTCAGCGGCGGCGCCCCCATCCTCCGGAAGAACTCGGCGACGAAGAACGCATCCGTGTTCGGCTCCGGCGAGGCGGAGCACCTCAGCAGAAGATAAACGGAAAGGTAAACGGCAAGGAATCCAGCGGCCATTCCGAGCCAAGGATAGGCAGCGGGAGCAACACAAGGCGATTTCACGCAAAGATGAGATTTTTACATCTCCTTTCTTTCTCTTCGCTCCCGTCCACCATGGCTGCAAGCCTGCAAGCCTCGTAAGAATTCAAAAAGGCGATTAGAAAGGAGACCGACCTTACGGAGATAATCATGGCATCAGAGCACCTTTAGGCACCAAAAGGCTCCCTCCTTCTTTAAAGAATGGCGAGATCGAGGAAGCTCAAACCGTGGTTGTCTTAAGGCTGACACCAAGACACAAGCACAGCACGCGCAGGTGAAGGAAGTCAGATGGAGGAGCTTGAGGTTTTTGGGCGTGAAGAAACCACCAAGCTTTTCTTCTTCACTCAATTTCAATCTCTGTTTTTGATCCATGAAAGCTGGATGAGGACTCGTAATAAATGGGGAGGTGCGAAGTAAAAGGTGGTAGATTGGTAATCCATTGTAGACTTTATGGCCTCAGCTGGACATCAACTGGCGCCACTCGAATCGCATTGAGCAGATTTAATGAGATTGTACTGCTTGCTTAAATCATAAAATTTGGAAAAGCAAAGCATTCAAAGCAGGACCCATCGCCCATCAATAAGCTGGGTTTCATCTTCTTCGAAAATGTAAATGCTCAGAACTGACCATTTCCAGCTGTGAGCTGTGTGGGTGGGGCAAAAGTGAGAGGCTAGATTTGGGCACCCAGATTTAACCCCCAACGTGTTATATTGTGTGACTGGATTCTCATAACTTGGACATTTAGGCAGCCTCCCAACTATTTTCGTCGCATGAGATTTATTCAACATCTCTTTCAGAGTGATCCGTCCAACATACTTTTAGATCATTCCATGGTGTTGAAATTAACAACTAGTTACTAGCATTATATAAGCAAACGTCAAGCTTTTAGAAGTTAGTAACGTTGACCATGTAGAAGCTAGGTTGTTTCATAAAAACTAGCATCTAGCTTCTATAATTACAGAAGACAGCATCTAATTTCTAAATAGTAATTTTATATCATTTTAATTTTATTTTTCTAAGTGATATAATGATTAAAATAATTTAATTATGATCGAGCGTGTATAAGATAGCACGTAGCTTTTACAACGTGTAACAACAACCGACTACCTTCTAAAAGAGAATCATTCAATACACTAAAATAAAATTATGATCTATTAATTATTTCTTTCGTAATTGACAAAGTATTATAATATTTTCTTTTTTTATTATTCTATCAATTGATGGAGTTTTATAATGTATTTATAAATTATCCGTTTATGGGCAAACCATAGCAATTAATAATTTTATTGTTTCATCCTTCATCATTTCTGTCCAATCTCGTTTCTTCATGGTATCAAAACCAAAGCTTTTCTTCCTTATGGCACTCTCGGAGACGCTCCTCGAGGTCTTTTCCATTGGTTCTTCAAGTTCTGTAGACCTTGCACATGAATCGCTAGAATTCTAGATTTCTTGGTACGACTCAAATTCACTGCTGCAACGCCTTTCTTCTTCTACATGCTGTTGCAATCGCCGCTCGAAAGAGGAGGCCAGCGGCTACTGACCTCCCCTTCCCTCAGCCTTCTCCACCAATCGTGTCATCGTCATAGCTACTTGAAAGAGGAGGTCAGTGGCTGCTAACCTCCCCTTCCCTCTTTCTCTCCATCATTCTCATAGTTTATTTTCTTACCGGCTAAGTCATCCCCTCCCTCTCTTTTTTTTTTAATTCCTCATTTTTTTTCCCGCATGCCTAAAAAGAAAAATTCTACAAAAAAAAAAAAAATGAACAAAGTCTTCACCATTTCAATCCCACCTCAAAAATCATCTCTTTCTGCCACTAGCCAACTTCCTTCCCATGTCTTTGTTCCTTTTTATTTTATTTATGATATCAGATAATCAACAACATCATGGTCAAAGGTAAAGTTTAGAACAATATTAAATCTATCACATCATTGGACATACTGGAAGTCAATGCTTCAGAAGATTTGATTGGTCATATACTCGGAGAAAATATCAAATTTGTCTTAGAATTGGACATATTGGTATTCAATGTCCTATACAATTTAACTCAAATTTTATTGGATGTCCTACAACTTTAAGACAGTCAGCTGCTTCATAATTCTATTCTAAAGTCCTCTCGTCTATGTCTACTCATGGTAAACCCCTAGAGTTTTCATCTATTGAATGGTATATTCACACTGGAGTAACTCATCATGTCACATCAGATTATAATATACTTACAGACGTAATATCGTATTATAGCTCAAATACGGTTCAAGTAGGCGATGATTTAGATTTACAAATTATTAATCTTAGAAACACATATATTCATTTATTCAATCGTACTTTTCACATGCACAATGTCTTTCATGTTCTATCTATTACTAAAAATTTACTCTCCACATGTCATTTTTATCTTAATAACAATATCTTTTTAAAATTTCATCAAAATTATTATCTTATAAAAGATAGAGGAACATATACTATTGTGTTTAATGGGAGAATTTAAAATTGCCTCTACTATCTTCAAAGTTCTTCAATCAAAGTTTGTATTGGCGAACGTACAAATAAACCAGCTTGGCATGCTCAATTTGATCATCCTTCTCTTCGCATTGTTCAGTCAATCATTAATAGGTATGGTTTACCTACTTCATTTACCTCCTCTACATCTCATTCATGTAAGGTCTGCATGAAATCTAAAAGTTAAAAACTACTTTTCTCTTCATCCAATCATGTTTTCTAATTTTTCATTTGAAATAATTCATTCAAATGTTTAGGGTCCTACACCTATTTTGTTTAACCAAGGTTTTTAATATTATGTTACCTTCATTGATCATTTTAATAAATATACTTGTCTTTATTCTATGAGAAGAAAATCTGATTTATTAGATATATTTTGTAATTTTTAAAATCAAGTTGAACAATATTTTAATTATAAAATACTTTCTCTTCATTCTGATTGAGGAAACGAATATCAAGCTCTCCATCGCCATCCTATCTCTTGTGGAATTGTTCATCGAGTCTCTTATCCTCACACTCTAAAATAAAATGGCTCTGTTGAGAAAAACATAGATATATAGTTGAAACTGTCTTAGCTCTTCTTCATCATGCATTAGTTTAGCATAAAATTTGAGATGAAATTGTTCACTGTAATATATCTCATAAATCGACTTTCTACGTTATTACTCAATCATAAGTGTCTTTTGAAAAAACTTTATAATCAAAATCCTAACTATACCTTTCTTTAAATTTTTGGTTGCACATGTTATTCGTGATTACGCCCCTACTCTAAATACAATCTTGACTCTCGTTCACTATAATGTCTTTTTCTTGGTTATAGTAATTTGCACCATAGGTATCGATGCTTGTACATACCAACATGACAGATATATATTTCATGATGTATTACTATTGATGAGTCTCTATTCTCTTTTTAGTAGTTTCTTCAATCTCTCCTCCAGATATAGTTCACACCTTCTTGAAACCACCTAACATTGTTATAAGTGATGACATACTAGGTCCTACACTGGAGCTCTCTGATAACTCCCCTATACCATCGGAATCACCTCAAGTTGCTGCTCCAATCCCAAAAGCCCCATCAGTCGAAGATAATATGCTTTCTAGCTCTGGATCCTTAGATAATACAAATTCATCATCAAAATCACCAAGTCAACCTACTTCCTTGTTGTCAACAACAAGTGATTTAGATGATAATGCTCATTGTCGCATGTTTCCCTTATGTAACATTTATACATGTTGCCCATCAATGACAACTCAACTTCCCCTTCCACGAGCTCTAGTGATCTCTTCAAAATCTATTAAACCAACTTATTTTACACAAGCAACCAAGGATCTGAATTGGCATAGTGCAATAGCTACAAAATTTGATGCACTTTTTCACAATAAAACATGGAGCCTAGTTCCACGCACTCCCTCCATGAATGTTGTGGACTCTAAATAGGTATTCCATCTTAAACATCAAGCTGATGGTTTTCTTGAACAACATAAAGCTCAACTTATAACCAAAAGATTTAGTCAATAATCAAGTATTGACTACAATGACACTTTTAGCTCAATCATCAAAATTACATCTGTTAGACTATTGTTATCAATACTTGTTAGTTCTAATTGGTATATATGACAATTAGGCATTTCAAATGCATTTTTTTCATGGTCATCTTGTGGAAACTGTATTTATGGAGCAATCACCTGGGTTCATTCATCCATAATTTCTATCTCATGTTTGTCAACTCAAGAAATTCTTATATGGTCTTTGACAAACTCCTCGTGCATGATTTCATCGATTATCCAATTGGTTACAAGTTCAAGGATTTTCTTGATCAAAGACTGACTTATCTCTATTCCACAAATATAATGATGAATTTATGATATTATTTCTTATTTATGTGGATGACATCCTAATAACTAGCAACGATCACAAGAATATCACAACTTTATCAAGTCTTCTCAATCAAGAATTTTCTACTCGAGATTTCGGTAATACTCATTTTTTTCTTGGTATTAAACTTATTCCATATGAGGAAGGCTATCTTCTCTCTCAGAGCAAATATATTATTGGACTTCTTTAAAGAGCTAAAATGGATGGAGCACGTTCGATCTCTACACCAATTGCTATAAAAAACTTCTTTACAACTTCATCCTCTACCGAGATGTCTGATCTATAGTTTTATCGAAGCATTGTTAGAGCCTTACAATATGTCACTATCACGCACCCTAATATTACCTTTGTACTATTTATCGAAGGCGCCTTCCAGCCATGGAAGGTGCCTTCCACAGGGCAACTCAGCTCAAAGCTTATCTCTTCGCGTAGTTCTTCGCGTAGGTGATTCTCCGGTAACCGGAGTTGAGCTCATCTGAACTCAATTCTGACATTCTCCTCGAGCAAGCTTCCTTCCCAACTTCTGGTCCCTCGAACACCGTGCACGTCCTTCTCATCCACTGGTGTAGTTTTCCACAGCATCTTGTCCTTCGAATGCACCGATCTCGTCGACTCTCTTCTCGTGTCATCCTTCTCACTAGCTACATCTTGCACTCGACTTCTTGTGTTCCTAAGCTCCTGCACACTTAGACACAAGAATTAAACACAACAAGACCTAACTAAACTTGGTTGACCAAATCAAAACTACCTCGGGTACTAACAATCTCTCTCTTTTTGATGTGCATCAACTCAAGTTCAAGCTAGAGTTAAAAATACAATGAAATAATATAGTAAAGCAATGAATTAAACAAGTTAATTGTAAAAATAAATACAAGGATAAAAATTATGGAAATTATCCTAACTCTCCCTTAATCCCCCTTATCTTTTACTTATTTTTCCTCCTTTGATCACATAAAAGAAATTAAAAAAAATAGAAAAATAAAGTAAACTGTTAGAAAAATTTGGAAAACTTTTCGAGGGGTGCATGCAACAATTCCTAGTAGACTAATATTTTTTAGAAATGATTTTCAGACATATTCTTTTTTTAATAATTAAGTTTCCATTTTGACACAAATAAAAATTACTTTTCTATTTCAAAAAATTATTAAAAATATATGTCGAATTTAAACATAATAAGTTAGATCAGTAGAAAAATTTATATGAAGAAATACTTTGTAATTGTAAAGAAGTAAATTATTTCAATACAAAAATTAAATTTTTGTTAATAATTTTATAAAAACTAACTCAATAGGAAAAAAAAATTTATTTGTAGATTAAATCATCAGATAGCATAGATTTTTTTTTTTTAACTCGAAATATGAATAGAAAAATTAAAAAAACAAATTTCTAATTGAGACAATTTCTATCCTAATAATTTAAAAAATGGAGTTAGTCTAAAAGAGATTTTGGAACCCAATATAGCTTCCTGCTTACTGGATTTATTAAAAATTTGGGAGATACATAATTTTTAGGAATTTTCTTAATTTATCCATGGTGATTTCTAATATATTAGTTGATTCTACCATAATTTTTAAACTTTGATTTTTGAAAGTAGTTAGAACATGTATGGTTATCTTTCAATTTTTCTATTTGAGTTTTAAATTTTTCATTTTCTAATTTTAAATTATCAAACAATTCTAGTGGACATGCAATTATCTTTTTAAATCAACATTTTTTTTCTTCTAATTTTCACATATTTTTAGAAAGTATTTTGATAAATTCAAAAGATTACTTGGGAGATAGCGCACGTACTTTACTTACCTCGTGTTCTAATGCTCCCCCTTCATCGCAGCTTTCCTCTGATGATCCTCCACCTTCATCGATGCTCATCTCTGAGCTGCTTTCATCTTCTTCTCGGTGCTCTACCATTAGAACTAATCCGACATAAGCTTCGATCTTGGACTTGGAGGATGACGATTTATCTCATGTGCCGGCCTTTAGATTCTTGTGTTTCGATCTTGTTGGTCTTTTTCCCTTGTCCTTCTCCTTCTTTTTTATTTCGGGCAGTCGTCCTTGATGTGCCCTTCTCCTTGGCAACTGTAGCTATGGACTGTTCTTTTGTTCCAAAAGTGTTTTTTCATCTGTGACTTAGTAAATTTATTAGATTTAATGAACTTACTAAATTTTCTTACCATTAACGCCGCTTCATCTTCATCGATGGATGCTTCGAAGTCTTGATTATCTATTCTTGCCTTTAGAGCAATATTCTGACTGGGCTCCTTTCTCAATTCTATACATCTAGATTCGTGAAGTTTTAAAGTAGAAAATAAACTCTCTAAAGTACTTACTTCTAGATCTTTTGAAATGTAATAAGAGCTATTATAGACGTCCAAACTTGCGTCCTAGGGAAAGCATTTAAGGTATACCTTCACGAATCTCTGTTTGTTACCTGTTCTCCGATATTCGTAAGTCTGGTTATTAACTCCTTTAGCTTGGCGTGCAGTTGTGCTACTAACACTTCTTCTTTCATTCGGAGGTTGGTTAGTTGGTTCTGGAGCAGATCTCATTTTACGAGCTTGGCTTCGGATGTACCTTCATGTAGCACCAGGAACTTTTTCTAAAGTTCCTTTACTGATTTATATATGCCGATTTTGCTGACTTCTTGCGGAGGTAGCACGCTTAACAGATGAAATTCGGCTCATCTATTTACTACGAAGTCTACTTGCTCCTTCTTGGTCTATTGGTATTTTTCTTTTTCATTTCCTTGTGGGTCTTGGGAGCTAAAAAACTATATTTAATAATTAAAAGTAATTCAAAGTTTGTTTTAAAGAATACCTCCAAGTGTTTCTTCTATGTCGCGAATTCTCCCTAGAATTTCGGTGGATAGAAGATGTTCGGTCCCACCATCGTCTCGGTGTTTCAGTCGGTGGTTAGTCCTTCTGAGGCATTCTAGCGCTGATTCCACTCGTTGGCTCAGGTAGACCGGCAAAAGGGGTGAATTGCCTACAAAATAAAATTGACCTTTCTAGATCTTGCAACTCTAATTAGCAGCACAATTATACTAAATTAAATCAACAACTAAAAGGAAGAGATAAAGAAATTACTTAGTTACAATTTAAGTGGTTGTTAATCCAAAGCAAAAGAAAGCACTAACAATCTCTTTCTTTGAAGGTGGAGAAGTCTCTTACACTCATTAAACGCTCAGAAAGTTGGTAGGAAATGAATACAAGAGTTGATGATTATTTCCTAGGTTCAGGGATCTTTTTATAGCCCCTGGAAAAAGTTATCTGCCGCTTGAAGGCGCCTCCAAAGAGGTTCAAGGCGCCTTCCATCGGATAGAGTTTATCCACCGAGGATAAAACTTTATCCTCGGCTAATGGCTAGCGAATGCACCTTCAAAGGCTGGAAGGCACCTTCGTACTATTTATCGAAGGCACCTTCCACAGGGCAACTCAACTCAAAGTTGATCTCTTTGCTTAGGTGATTCTCTAGCTAACGAAGTTGAGCTCACCCGAACCAAACTCTGACCTTCTCGTCGAGCAGGTTTCCTTCTCAGCTTCTTGTTCCTCGAATGTCACACACGTTCTTCTCATCTGTCAGTGTACTCTTCTGTAGCATCTAGTCCTTTGAATGCACTGAGTCTATTAACTCACTTCCCGTGTCATCCTTCTTGCTAGCTACATCTTTCACTTGACTTCTTGTGTTCCTAAGCTCATGCACACTTAGACACAATGATCAAACACAACATGACCTAACTGAACTTGGTTGACCACATCAAAACTACCCCGGGGTACTAACAGCGGATTGGTCAAGGTCTCTTGAGATAGACTCTCTACTAGTGAATATGCAATATTTCTTGGACGAAACCTTATCTAATGAAATTCAAAAAAGCAACCTATGATATCTCGTTCAAACACTATGACAAAATATAAAGCTATAGTAAATACAATGTCTGAAATTATTTGGCTTCAATCACTTCTCTCTAAACTTCATCTTGCATCAAACATTGCACCAAAAATTTGGTGTGATAATATTAGAGCAACATATCTCACAATAAATTCAATCTTTCATGCTCGTACAAAGCATATGGAAATTGATTTTTATTTTGTTTGAGAGCGTGCGATGTCTCAACAATTATCAACTTCTTATATTTCTAGAAAGGATCAAATTACTGATATTTTTAAATATGCCAAAATTTAGACATAATAATTATTTCTTTCATTTATTACTCTATCATTGACGAAGTTTTATAATATTTTATTTGTTTATTACTCTGTCAATTGATAAAATTTTA
>JBBMJZ010000122.1:18154896-18174569 GCA_037833815.1 Zingiber zerumbet | reverse complement strand
TTGTAGATCTCGAGCTGTATATGTACAACCTCGTAAATCCCGACCTGTAAATCCTGGCCTTCGAGCGTAGGCCTGTAGATCTCGAGCTGTATATGTACAACCCCATAAATCTCGACCTGTAAATCCTGGCCTTTGAGCGTATGCCTGTAGATCTCGAGCTGTATATATACAACTCTGTAAATCCCGATCTGTATATCCTGGCTTTCGAGCGTAGGCCTGTAGATCTCGAGCTGTATATGTATAGCTCTGTAAATCCTGACCTGTATATCCTAGTTTTCGAACGTAGGCTTGTAGATCTCGAGTTGTATATGTACAGCCCCGTAAATCCCGACCTGTAAATCCTGTCCTTCGAGCGTAGACCTGTAGATCTCGAGTTGTATCCGTACGACCCGGTAAATCCCGACCTATAACTCCTGACCTTTGTATACCCCCACTTAGGACCTTCTCAAGCCCCGTTCCCCTTGACTTCGGCCTGCCACGTCATCCTAATTTCTGACCGCCACGTACTCTTGACTTCTAACCGCCACATATTCTTGGCTTCTGACCGCCACGTCCTCTTGACTTCTGACTGCCACGCCCCCTTGACTTCTAATCGTCACGTTCCCTTGACTTTTGACTATCGTGTCCCCTTGACTTCTAACTGCTACGTCCCCTTAACTTCTGACCGCCACGTCCCCTTGACTTCTGTCTGCTACGTCCCCTTGACTTTTGACCGCCACGTCCCCTTGACTTCTGACTGCTACGCCCTCTTGACTTCTAACCACCACGTCCCCCTGACTTCTGACCGCCACGTCTCCTTGACTTCTGACCCCCTTATCATGCACCATATCAATATCCCTTCAACATACTCGGCACTTTCATCTTATTGTTAAATTTCTAAAAAATTGAGTTTCCTAGGTTCACTTAGTCAAAATTCATTGATGGACCTAGAGAGCTTCAATCAGACTCATTCGAACTTTTATAGATTTATTAGGTGAACCTGAGTCGAAATAAGGCCTCGTTTACTCTTTTGAATCCCTCCTAGCAATGCTCAAAATGATTTGAAACCTTCAAAACATTGTGATGCTGGTTTCTAAAGACTAGCACCACAGTGGTGTTTGTCTTCGAAAACCAACACCACAGTGTGTGATGAGAACTAATATTGTGGTGTTGGGTTCTGAAGATCCGCACCACTGTGGTGCTGATCTTCGAAAACTAGCACCAATGTCTGTTCTAGCTGGCACATAATTATAATTTTACTTACGTGTCTTAGGACCAATATTGGACACCATATATACTTTTTATACACTAACCTCTCTCTCTCTCTCATCTTATTACAAGTTTTCGGAAATCCAAGTCTCAGGTGCATCAATGGATTTCGATCAAAATTTATTGATGGATTTAGAGAACTCTGATCAAGCTTATTCCAACTCATGTAAGTTTCTCACAATGCCCAAGAGTCCAACTGTGCCCTCCCTTATCATCGTAAATGATCCCCAACATTACTAAAAAGGTTTAGGAAGTTTTAGACGTTGTGCCAATTGGCACTAACTTATAACTCCGTGTAGGAAACTCGGGACTAGGATTTCTCACTATATATCCCGTTTATACACTCCACGCTTTCATCTCATTGTAAATTTTCAAAAATCCAAGTCCCTAGGTTTATCAATAAGTTTCGGTTAAAACCCATTGATGGATTTAGAGAGCCCTACTCGGACTTATTCCAATTCATGTAGGTTTTTGCGGTGCCCAGGAGTTTAGAAATGTCCTCCATTATCATCGTAAAGGATTTCCAACATTGCTCAAAAGGTTTAAAAGATTACAATCTTTGTGTCAATTGGCACGGACCTATAACTTAGTGTAAGAGACCGAGAGGATTAGGATTTCTCACCATATCCATCTACATACTCCACACTTTCATCTCATTATAAAATTTTAGAAATCCGAGTCTCCTAGGTTCATCAATAGATTTCGGTCAAAATTCATTGATAGACCTAGAGAGCACTGATTGGACTCATTCTAACTCCTATATATTTATTAGGTGAACATGAGTCCAAATAAGTCATCATTTACTCTTTTAAATCCCTCCCAACAATGTTCAAAATGATTTGAGACCTTTAGAACACTATGATGATGGTTTTTAAAGAGTAGCACCACTATAATATTAGTCTTCGGAAACCAATCAAAACCTACATTATGATGTTGATATTTGAAAATTAATACTACAACAAGTGATGTTGTATTTAAGTTATAAAACTAGCACTAAAGTAATTTTTTATTTTGTTTTTATTAATAAAATTAATTCATTTTAATTTTATTTTTAATCCTTTTATTATTAGATATTCAAAAATTGGAAAAAATAATTTTAATATTTTATTAACCCTTGAAAATAAATTAATTTAGAGGATAATATAATTTTAAAAAAAAAGAGAGAAAATTATAGTAAAAGGTGATTATGCTTACCTCAAGTACCTTTACAGCTTTCTTATCTTAGGTTATGTAAATAGAGGTAAATTACGGGGTTAGCTTATAGCCGAAAGAGAAAAGATATTGTATGTAAAGGAGAGAGGAAAGAAAAGAGAATAAAAAAATAATAATCCAGTTAGCCTCATTAACTATCCATAGGGTGATTTACCTAGCCCTACAAAATTTTTCCATCGGTTACTAGAGAAAAGAAAAGAGAATAGATGTTGCATGTAAATGAGAGAGGCAAAAGAAAGAGACTGTTACATGCAAAGGAGAGAGAGGGGAAAGAAAAGAAAAAAAAAATCAATAGTTGCCAAAGGGGTAAAACTGAAACCAGATGTAATGTGCTTTTAAGAATTCTAAAATTTGGGCACGTCGCTTGGGTAAAATCAAACTTAAAGTGCGGCATTTTAAAAAATACCGATTCATCTTTCTTGAATAGATTAATCTTTCCCGAGTACCATTACAGACCTTTCCTTAGTAGATTTCTAACTTAGTAGACTTAGTCAAAAAAAAAAAAATGACCATAACTTCCTCTAAAAATATTATTTTTGAGCACTATTTGCTTTGTTGGAAATTAGACATCCATAGTTTTCCAAAACATATGGTTTGCCTTATAATTTGTTCCCTATAAAAATAGATTAATCTTTGATGTTGCCATTAAAATTTGAGATGTCTTCTAGAACATTTCTCTGTCATTTTGAGTCACAGTTCCGGGTCATCAATCGATTCATAAAATATAACAGTTGACTGATGATATCTAGATCAGTTTATTCGATTAAATCTATATCTTAAATTCTGAATCTAAAATTAAACCGAACTAATCAAATTAATCGATATTTTAATAAAATAAAAATAAAATTTTGAATTAAAGGAGCCGAAGTTTCGATTTCCGTCGGTTAATTCGATTTAACTAATATTTTGCTCATCTCCTAATCTTGACCAATATCTGGCTTGATTTACGAGGTCTAATGTTCGATTGTAGAACAATGCTGAGTTTGGTTGTTGGTGATCCTGATCTAACTTTTGCTGCATATCTTTCTCTTCTTTTACCTCTCTTTCCCAAAATTTCTCCTTGTTTTGTTCGTAGGAAACCATTACCTCTGAGTTAGTACTGTTATTATCCTTATGACATACAAACACAATAATTGGATATTTGATTCAAAGACGTGAACGTGAGTTTAGAAAAAGGTTGAGATTCTAAAAATAATTCAAAGTCTTCATTATAATGTTTTTTTTTTCATAATAATTTGCTGTCTTAATTACTCTACCATATTCATGCATGTCTCCATTTCCACCATCTTTGCCTATGTTACAACTTGATACATTACCCTGCCAGTGTCTTATGTCCCTAAGCAATTTTTTGTGATTGAGAATAGGTGAAATTAGCTAGATATTGTTAAACAACTTCATCTTGATGATGTGTATGATGATCTCTGTAATAGTATATAAACATTTTCTGCTTATAATATATTCAAAAAATTCCGAAAGACATACTTAAGATGATTAGTAATAATAAAATAAGATAAAATTTATTTAAGTATAGATGATGATATAGTAGGAGATAGAGTTCAATGACTAAAAGGATTTATATAACCGACCCCACCTAATGAGATAAGATATGATTGTTGTTGTTGTAATATATTTAGAAAATATGACAATATTTTCACTTTATTTTTTGGATACAACAGCTGCAATACTAAATAACTTCAATTTGTTTCACTTCTCTTCTTTGTTGCAATAGCTATAGTTGACAAGTGGTGTATTGGTAATGTTTTCATGTCTTCTTTTGGTACATGCATTTTTCTTTTCAGTGAATCAGAAAATTGTTTTTCTTTTTGGTATATATGCAGACTTGACAGAGATAGAATTTTTTTTTGGGATTACATCTTCAATTGACATTGAAATTCTTCATTGACAAATCAAAGTCATTTCTATATTAACTGGAAAAAAAAAGTTAACAGCATGCAAAATAAGAAGTATCATTCTCAATAGCAAGTTATTTTAGAATCTTTTTCTAGTTTCTTTACACGCTTATATAAGTTATAAATGGTTGTGGCTCACTTGAAAGAAAGAATATTAATGCTTTCAAATTGTCCATTTAACTGTAGGACATAGGGTTGTAAATTAATCAAATGTTCGTGAATAAATTTGGTGTTCAATTTGGTAAGAACTTGTTTATATTTGTTCAATACACACACATTAAGATCAAGTAAATGAATAAGCTTCAACAACTCATTAAACTGAGTGAACAAGCTTGAACACAAATGATTCAGCTGGTTAACGTTCGTGAACAACATACGTAAACAACACTCTTGGTAATATTTGTGAACAACGTTCATGAACAATATTCATGAATCATACTCATCAATAAAACTCTTATGTTAAATAAATAAAGAAATTTTCAAATGAACAAAAAAAAATTTGTATTATCCAGCTCAATAACCAATCAAATAAGTTTAAAATGTAAAAATTTCAAACTATCGTACAAGCTTAAATTGAGAACTCAATAATATCTAAACAAACCAAGTTCAAGTCAAGCTCATAAAAAGGGAATCATGTCAAGCTTGAACAATAATTTTAACAGCTTGGCATATTTTAGGCTTGGCTCGATTACCTTATCAAACAAATTTGAACACTATAAAACTTTGTTCGATCAAATCATTTATAGACCTAGTAGCACATGGAAATTTTATGACTTCCTTTCTTTATGCAGATGATACAACAGCCGATACAATTAGCTCAAATTATTATCGTGATGCATCTCTTTTGACATCGATTCAGGTCTCACAGTCTCACATAGTATGTTGATTACATGGAAGCTAATTTACTTCTTGGAAGTATTTCACTCTAATGTCAGTAAACATGGCACCTCTTCCTTTTGAGAGCATCCCTTTACATATAATTTCTACTAATTTTATCTTTCTAAAATATATCTTTTGTGGGGGATCGACTTAGTTGCTTGATCTAAACATGGGAGCTGAATGCAATTCCAACTTTTAATAGCTGATGTATCAAGCTATTAATTGTGATGTGCTATATGCTCGTATTCCTGTTCACTTATTCATGATATGTATTCGTTGATGAAAATTTCATTTCTTAATTGTGATTATTTTGTGGTTCAGGAATGGGCATTTTAGGTTCAGAAAACTTCCACAAGTTTTGCATTGTTTTCTCTGTTCCAATGGCGATTGAATTGATGAGTGTTTTTGGAGAACTCTTGATGATTGTATTCACTTTTCTTGAACATTTTATAAAATTATTTCATAAAACAACCACAGTTTATGTCACTATTTTTTTTCTTTCTTTCTTTTAATTTCCAAAACATATAATTAATGTTGCAAAGCGTTTAACAACTCGACCAAATCTACACCCAGTAACACATTGAAAGACTCCAGCCACCTAATCGGGACCCAACATTTCCCTTTGCATCACTGTAATCCACATGCCATAACACATCAGAATGTGACTATTTCTCTATAATTTTCCCTCTTTGAATTGACTTGTGACATGAAATCTAATTGTTTCACAATAATTGACAACAATGACAGCTTTCTAATCTTAAAAATCTTGCAGAAAGCCATGCAAGTTTTGTGATCCTTAAACCTTGAAGGACAACTCGGTGCGCTTTCGCGGATGCTGAATTTAGAAGAAGGATCATATTATATTGAATTTATTATACACAATCTTACCTTGTAATATTTGTAAGAGACTATTTGATTCAAATCCGTAACTTCAAAGTCACATGGCAATAATTTTATTGCTTGCCAAACTCTCCTTCTTAAATCCTTAAACCATGTATATAAAGTCACTAACCTTAAGAAGTTAATTCAATGATTAGAACTAGATCAGTTAAAACGAAATGAAACAGAAAGTTGTTAGCAGTTTCAGCTAAGGGGAATTGCTTGAGGAAGAAAGAAAAATGACAAGTAAAAATTGTTGGATTTTTTCTCATTATTTGATGGGAGTGCATGTTTTCGTGACACACGGATTTATGTCATTATGAAACAAACCTATTAAGTAATCTAATTAAAGTTTATTAGGGGTTTGTATTTTAGATGTGAGTTAACATACGTAGAACCCGTTAACCTGATCCATTATTAATGATAAGTTGATAACGGATTCAGGTCCATTGTTAGATATATATATGGACGTGGATTCCGTAGGATTGTACGTTTGAGATCTCCCTGTTACCCATCACCCAAATCCCTATGGAAGATTACCACCAATTGCTTCTCCACGGGATCACTGGATCAAGAGGATGACATAAAGAACAATTACAATTCCGCTGCATTTATAAGTTTATGCAATTTCCTTTTCTGTTACTAGATCCTGTGCATGTTTTCTTTCCGGATTCATTAGGTATAAAATCTTGATTTAGAACTCATGATTCAGCTAGACTCTATCAGAGATCATCAAAACCATTTGAAATTTTACTAGTTTGCAGTATACAGATATGATCTCCTGTGTCCACAAAACATGCACACACATATTGCACAAGCTGATGAAAATATAACTCTTTAAGGTCTTGACTGCCTCTTGGTGGTCTTCCTCCGTATTAGGCTCCTGATTACCCACCCTCTCCTCCCCTTGGATCCTTCCACCTTGCTGCCGAAGCCTAAATGCGAGCTGTTCTTGTCGTCCGCCTTCTTCGGTTGTGTCAGCTGTAGGAGTTGCCCGAGTCTCTTCTTCCACTTGAAAGTGTTGCTCTTCTTAGCTTTTGCCACCACCATGTGCTTGTTTCTGTTTGTTTCACTTCTGATGTTGGTGACAGTAGAAGTTCCAGTTGAAATCGATTCCTTGGTGTCCCACCGAGCACACCCGTTATCGTCGAATTTTACAGAGATAAATGAGTCTATCAAAGCAAGGGCTAATTTTATCAGAATTTTTAAAGCACTTGATCTCAAAGCATATATCATGATCATTAGAAGCTAAACATTATCTGCTTTTGTCTGACTAATGAAATAGCAAATCATTCAAGTCCTTGTTTTCATTGAAATAAGCAACAGAGTGGTTGATTACCTTCATTACTATCATCTGAACCTTCCTCATCATTCTCTGAATCATCCTTGCTTCTCCGATACCGTGAATCAAGCCGATACAGGAAGGGTCCGGCCAGAGCGAGGACTTTAGGAATTCTAATGATGTGCTTCCTCCTCATGGCTCTGGAAGAGAATTTGATGGCCTTCTTGGGCACACTAGCAAGTTGGCCTTGCTTTGAGGCCAGCACAAGAAGTCTCTTCTTCAAACAATGAGCACACACCCCTATAACTATTTCCTCCGGATGGAAATCACAGCACACTTTTCCTTCTCCTTTTCCATCTCCTTGATCATTCATGGCTGCTGAGGAGGAGGTGAGCGAGTTGCCGATAAAATTGGATGCTTATTATGGAAATAAAAGAGCTCAACTTTTGGGTGAGTAGGTTTCTGGAGAGAAGTGAAGCCACACACGACAAGAGGAAGACAGGAGAGGCTTAGAATGCACACAAAGGAAGGACCACCAGGGTGTGCAGTGCAACTGATGTAGCAAAAATGCTGCGCAATCTTGTATTCATCAACAGGGCCCAATTGTCCCTGCGGATTGTCCAGTTGTTACTCGTGTGGTAGATTATCATATGAAAGTAGAAGTCCAATGAGGGACGTCTAGGATGAGCAAGCCATCTTATGCCACAATGACAGGGTCCAATAAAAAAAAAAGAAAATTACTGATTCTTGTTGGTCATGGTGCCTTGAAGAACTTGTGCTTCTTCTGGTGGTGACATGTGAATCAAGTTGGTAGGGAAAGGATGTTAAAATACTCGAATCACCAAAGAGAAGTTCTAGCTTGATGCTAACATGTGTGGAGACAGACTGAAGACAGTAGTGCAACACCATGCATAGGAATGATACATGGGTTTCTGAATATAATATTTTACTGTAAAGCAACCAAACTAGAATGAGAGAGATCTTAGATGGAAGTAAAAAAAAGACTCGAGCAAGAGAAAAAACAATTGACCCGTAAAGTTGTAGAATTTTTAAAATACGTAATTTTCAGATTTTTAAAGGACACACTTATTTTCTATATTATTTTCTATTTTACTCTTTCAGTCAATCATTGTGGATGGTGTTTAGTTTTAAAATACAATACCATAGGGATATTGGTTTTATAATTTATGCAACACCATAATGGTATTAATTTTTTAAAATTTATAATGTTGATTTTTGAAAAATGATTGCCAGGAGCAGAAAAATAAAAAATAAATGTTACGAGTTCCGTAATCTTAAGTGTACCTTCTTCAATTGCTGAAAAAAACTATTTGTTGGATAAAAAATAATAATAAAGTTACATATAGGGAGGATATGAGTAGATAATCTCAAACTGTCAGAAGGAGTTGGTTTGCATTAATTGCTGAGTGCAGACCGAGCTCTGAGTTCGAGCAGCAAAGTCCAAGCAAACTGAAGGATCGAGTGGGCAAGCAGTATATTGGCTGACCAGGCATACAGGTCGAGTGGGGCAGTTAGACCGAGCGAGTGAGTGATCAACCCCGCGCCCGAGTCGCACACAGAGAGGCCGACTGAGTAGTAAGGCCGAGCAAGTTCGATCCGACAGAATAGGCGATTGGGCAATGAGAACGATCGGTCCAGCGAGCGTACCTAGCAACCGAGTGAGTGGCCGGCCGGGAGCTGCAACTGGGCGAGCGATGCGAGCGGCCGAACGTGTGAACCAAGGCCTGCGATACGTAGTTTCCTTGAAACAAATTCGCCCCACCTCTAGTTGTACTTGAAGCTTTCTTGGGTCGTCTGTTTTCCAGGATACAACGGTGAACCATGTCCCACAGGTACCCCAACTACTATCACGGGCACTCCGCTGAGCAAGAGATGCATGATAGAGGAGAAGGGGAACGCAGGTGATAGCTTCAACTTTTTGAGCGTGTAATCTTTTGTCTGTGGTCGCAGCCTCCTTATATAAGAACTCAGGCCAATGGACGAGTTTTGATTATTTAGGCTACGTTTGGTAGGATGTAATCTGTCTCGTAATGTAATTAGGATTATATTATAAGGTCGATTATTTTGTTTGGTTTAACTTTAAACTTGCAATGTAATGTAATTTCGATTACAAAAGGTAGTAAAGTTTTTTAATCTGGATTACAAAGCAAATACTTTGTAATCCGATTACATTACGACGTCACTGTTTAACTAAAATTTGAATACAAAATATACCCCTAGTCAGCCGTCGCCGCCCCCCGCCGCCGGTCGTCGGCAGACGACGACCGGCCGCAAGCTCCGACAGAGGTGCGGCAGCCGTCAATAGAAGTCGCATGATATTTTTGTCATTTTATAACGATACGAATTACATTTCTGATAAAAAATAATAACACCAAACAAAAGAATGTAATCATCCAACCGTAGCATTAATGAAGGTCGTGCCCGTACACGAGTCAACATGGTTCAATGCAATCCAGACCTTCGATTTCCACCCCTTGCACATCCACACGTGAGAGAGAGTATCTCCCCATGTATTTATTCACATCATCAATGTATAATATGAATCAATATAAACCAACCAATATATCTTAAAACTTTTAATATGAGATTAAAGTCTCATTCACAATAAAACTTCATGCCTCTTCCACCTCTTGTCTATTCAGACACGTGTATCCAACACTATTTTCCATCCTGTTTTGATTATAATAGAGATCTCATTGCCACATAACACCACAAGCAATTAGAGGAAAGTTTGTAAAGTTTTAATCAAACCTAATTATGTTGGGCCCATGTATGTTGGGTTGGACCACTGATTTTCACTGTCCATTTCAATTTTGGAAGGTCGAACTTGAGATTCTACGGTGGAGTCAATACAAAGTTGTCTTCAGCGTGCAAAGAGGTTCATGTGAATCTTTTCTCATATTGCTTCCAACCATTAGGATCTTTTTTACTTCCTAATAATTCTCAAACTTCCCCTTTCTTGTAAGGGGCAGATACGCTGAGCTAGATACTCGCTAGATGACTTAAGCTTTCTAGTCGCCCATCTAATTTGAGGTACTGATATGATGATGATGATGGTTGTTTCTTCTTTTTTTTTTTCCTTGTTTTTTTTTTTGTTTCTATACAAATATTACCATGCTCATATGTATTTTTTAAAAATTAATATCAGATATTCAGCTTACGTCAATAAATCCTAGAGTGACCAGCTCAGTTCCATGGAAATTTCCTAATGTGTCGAAAATCGCAAGTGTACGATTCTCGTCAAGTGATAAAAAAATCGATCATAGGGACTGTAAAATCAAATACCAACCGAATTTATGAAGCATATTATATGGAAAAAATAAAAAATTGCAAGAGTTAAGTAAGAACGAAATTAAGTCAAGAGCACATGTAAGAAGTTGTTAAAGAAATCCAAATTGGAGGAAAACAATTTTAGGACTTTGATTTCACCATGATGATTATTAACACCCTAAGTTCTATTTATTCTCCTACCTCTATATCTGTTTATATGCAGGTGATTTAGCTCGCAATATCGATATAGACTTTTAGAAATAGACCGGAGTGTCTATCTAAACTCGACGCCTACTTTCAAGGCGACCTTACTAGAGCAACTGTTTTCTCAGGGAGGCTCTTATCATAATGTCTCACGGTCCTCTAGGTGTCATCCCCTACTTCGTGACGATGAATCGGGACAACCCCATTAAACTTTGTCATAGCTAATAGTGCCTTCATGAGGTTTGGACTACTTTCGTGACCAAGCCCTCATATCTTGGTTCTTATGGGTTAAAGATTTGAGTTCACTTTTCAGTCCTTCTCTTTGCCCTGTGAGATACAAAAGTGCATAGTTAGTGTCACAAACGTATATGCACAATAAAGCCGGATCAGGAAATAAACATATCATGCAGTAAAGAAATGATAAATAGATTTATAAAAAGCATTGTTAACAATACATTGACTTATTCCCTGGTCTTAGAATATAGAAAAATACTCTATAGAGATAGAGTTATAATCGAAAGATATGGAATTAAGCATTCTACAACTCCAAATAGAGAACGGGGAGAAGAGAAAAGCTTAGTGAGATGGTGATGGTGTTTTCGGAAGGATCTCCAAGCTCCTAGGGTGGACGGATGACTTTGACGACTCCTTGGATGACGTTCCTATAGTTCCTTGTCATGGGGAAAACCCTCCTCCCCATTTTAGTGGCCTTCTTGAACTTTTTATTGCCCTTGGAACTGACCAAAATGGTTGGAATTTTCATAATCGTCGGGGCTAAATTACCATGCCACGACCTTGCTTGAGAGGCACGGCTAAGTCGTGCCTCGCCAAAGGTTGCAGTCGGGGGCCGGTCACGACCATGCGACGGGGCACAACCAGATCGTGTTTAGCACTATGGTGAAGGACACAGTCGTGCCAAGGGAGCACAACCGAACCATGTCAGGCATGGAGCTGAGAGACACGACCATGATGGGGGGTACGACTAGACCATGTCTCTTGCTGTGGAGAAAAACACGACCTTGCCAAAGGGCATGGCCAGACCATGTCAATCAGGTTGTAGTTGTATGGGGCACGACTAGCCCTTGTCAAGTGCGAAAGCCTTATTTTCACTCGTTCTGAGTCAAACTTTGGCCGAAGGAACATGCCCGTGTCATGGGAGACGACCAAAGCCAGTTCCTTGCTTTGAATCTATGTTCCAAGGTTTTTATGCTCAAATTTTGCTCATCCTATCAATGAGAAGGTACAAAGAGCATATCTCTGAATGAAAAGTATAAAAACAATAAAAAAATACGAGTATACGAAAATACTAATGATATGACACAAAATGCATGCAACATAATACTAAAAATCATGCATGAAATACACACATCAAATACCCCTAGACTTAAACTTTTACTTGTCTCAAGTAAAATCCGCAATATAGAACTATTTGTGTGAACAATGCATCATATTCCCTAATGAATCAGTCTAATCTTATTATGTAGTTTCACTAATGAGCACGCAAGGTTCATTCCCCCTCACAGTGCTATGCACCATCTACATAAGTCTCAAAGGAGTATTTAGTATCAAGAAAAATATAACAAGTATTTTTCTAGTAACCTATCTCAGTCTCAAAGGGATACCTTATCAATTTTCACTTACAACAACTATTTTTTTTATCCCATATTTTCTCTCTTTTTTTATGCTTAAGGAATTTTCTTATTCACACAATCTCTCTCTCTCTCTCTCAGGGATTTTAATTTTTCTCATTGAGTATCATTATCCGAACTTTCTAGCAACCAAAATACAATGAGAGGTCACCTAGAAAATAATAGTATTAGTTTGGTTCTATGAATCATGACTATTTTTAGATATATCAACTAGGCCAACACCAAAACTCTTATAGTAAAAAATACTACTCAAGTCATGCTACTACTAATAGAATAAAATATATTGCTAAACATATTATCACAAGAAGATAAAGTCTATCATGCTATAAGAAACTTTCAAATAATACGTGAAGGATCACATGTAAGAATGATCAAAAAGAAATTTTATGATGCAAAATAAAAGACAAAAACTAACAAAACTAACTAAAAACTAATTAAGCTAACAAAACAGCCTAACTAATAAAACATCCCCAGACTTGGATCTTTCATTGTCCCAATAAAAAAAAAAAATATAGAGGATGTGAAAAAAGAAGGAAATGGGGGAAGTTACTAAGTTATGCGCGTAAAGCATCTGAGTCATTCATCTACCAAAGTCATCCTATAGAAGAATCAACAAAAGAAGAAAATGGCTAACAAGGTTGGGTGTTGTGGAGTGGGTGAGGTGGTAGCTTTGTATCAATAAGCTTAGGGGTGGGCTAATTGGTCCTTAAGAAGCCAGTAGTAAAAATCATTATCCCAAATAGTCATATGCATTACAGTGCAAACCTCCATATCAATCCTCAAATAGTTTTCTCAAGTCATAATCAAATTATAATCAAGGGCTCGAGCTATAGCGGTGATCAATATTCAAATGATAATATTCCTTGACTACAAGGTAACTTAAAAATCAAATTCCTCTAAGGTCATATAATGATCATTGTTAAGCAACCCAAAAGTAATTCAACCTTCTAGACATTCTTTACCTTGTAAAATATTAACCTTTATCGAATTCAAAAAAAAAATCAAGCTTAATCCTAAGTTAAGTATGATACATCAGGCTCATCAATTCATTCCATCATACTCAACTTATCATCCAATAAATACTATCCCTAAGGCCTAGATAGGTTAATACATGATCGTTGAAATATTGAGTATTGACAATTTTTCTTCATATCAAGTATATTATAACGAATAAAAAAACATTTTCCCCTACCATCCTATAAGAGAGAGAAGCTCTCCCTTCTCTCTAGATTTTCTAGAGAGAGACATTGAAATAGGGGAGGAGGTCAAGCTTTACTTAGCTGGTCGGATCTCCTCTCCTAGGGGTCACGGTTGTGGTCCCCTCCCCCTTCGTCTAAGTGACACCATTAGTTGGTGATGAAAGGGGGTAGCAAATGGCGTGGGACCATAGCCTCGCCGAACCAAATTAGGAGTAGCTTCTTTGGAGGTTAGGCTATCCCGGTGGAGCAAGGCAGTTCAAACCAACCGAGTAAGAGCCAAGGGCACAACACAGGGAGTGGCTGAGGGAGTGGGAAAGAAGGGGAGAGCAAGCCTCAGATGTTGGGCAAACAATGTCGAAGAAAGTAAAGATCTTCCAAGAGGTTAGCAGAGAGGAAGGGGGTGTTGTTCCGACAACTTTATTGAAGATATTCAAGGTTTGGTGGAAATTAGTTTCAGTAGAAATCATATAGGGTGACTCTTCGGTGAGGGCAATGAAGTGTGCCTACAGAAGGACTGACTACAGGAGCAGGGGGAAGAGTGGCGGGAGCTGGCCTGTAGTGCTAAAACATCGGGGAAGAGCAAGGGCATGTGCTGCCCTATTCAGTCTTTCTATAACTTTGTTTTGTACTGGGAGTAGCTGCAAAAATCACAAAAAAACTCCCCACCGGTGAAGATCACGAAGTGCTTGGAAAGAAGACTAGTGATGTGTAAGATTTTGGCAACCAATTGGACAAGGGATGGCTCCAGCAAAGTTAATGGAGGGGTAACTTGGGAAGGGGGCTATTTGAGGTTTTAGGAGGGAGATTCAAAATGGAGGTAAATTTGAGCTTTCAAGTTTGAATTTCAAATGCCTGAGTTTTCCGCCCATTGGTAGGGATGAAGCTTGGGCTATAGGAGTGGGCTCTAGGGATAACCTGGGCTTACTATCCATCACTCAAAAAGATTAATGTCGGTGATACCATTCTTCTTCTCCGGCAAAATCAAAACTTCCCAATCGACTGCCAGCGCACAACTGAGAGGTGAAAAAGTTCCCTTTGCTCAACTTTTCAAGAAGGAGAATGCCTCCTACTGGTGTGGAGGCCATGGAGCACATATGGAGGGAGGGAATGGAGGCGGCCTCTTGGCTGATGGAGCTAGAGGTGGTGAGGAAGGCATTAGAGGGAGGTGGTGGAGATTGGAGGAGCTGGTAGTTCTTGGGGAGATGCTGCAAAGGAGTAGCGAGTTTCTGGAGGCCATTAACATTGAGTCACTCACACCTTTGGCCGGAGAATTGCGCGCTCATGGGGAAGATGCTAGGTAGCTGGAGCTCTGGCCAACTAGCCGAAACTTTGCTGGAATTGCCGAATAGGTAGAGGAGCGGTTGGGCTTGAACGAAAATTTATTCTGAGATCGTTTTGTCCCCAAAGATGGCTACTGAATCAGTGAAGTATGAATAAATATGTGGAGGATGCAGGATACTTGGAGAGATGATGATGAGAAGTCGTGACTGATAGGATCAGATGGATGATGACGATGTACGAGTATGAGATTGGTGTGAGATATGTACGACCATGATTGTTTGTGTGTGATTGTACTAGGATTGTGACCGTGTTTAACGGTGATGTAGGTTGGTATTTTTGTACATACACTAACTCATCTGACGATATCGCATGAGTACCTCACATGATATAGCCGATGTCCGAACATGACAGGTGTGGACTAGCATTATCATTAGTTTTTGTATGTTTTTGATGATATATATTTATCCCTTTTCATAAAAAAAATTATATTATAATGAATTCTATGATTATCAATCCTAAAAAATAAAAAATAAAATAAAGCCAAAGGGGTTAGAGTCATTACCCTTGTCGTATGCTTTGTCCTTGCTCTTTGTTATGTGAGTTTGAGTCTTTCCTACATTGTTTGAACATCTTTATCCTAAATAAAATTCTTCTAGATTTCTAAAAGGTCTTTTAAACAATACTTTTTAGGCTTGAACTAGGCCATTATTATTAGTGCAGGGAGCACCAGATAATCGAACCTGGTTTTAATGTTGGTAAAGGTTCAAAATTAAGCTGATGAGTAATCTAACAAAGTTGATCAAGTGTACAGGGAAAAATCCTATTGAAACTAGGCAGGTGAAAACCCTAGTAGGTCAACTTGACCGGATACTAGGCAACTGGAAGCTCTAGTAGGTCAGTTGGACCGGATAATAGGCAGAAGTCTTAGTATATCGAGAACACCAACGAAAAGTCTAGGCGGATCAGTGGATTGAAGATCTAGCATATCGATGGGTCAGCATGGACCAAACATTGAATGAAGGTCAAGATCGGATGCTGAGCAAAAGTTCAAACTATTAGTCCCGGTGAGGCCGACTAGAAGGGTGTGAATAGCCTATAACAGTAAATAAGAACTTTCTCTTGCTGCTTACTTAGCAAAGACACAATACCGATTAATTAAAAAATAATAACAGCATAAAAAAAATAAAGAAGAGGTATAATTTACTTGGTTTATAACTGAGGAGGTTGCTAATCTAAGGCGATGTAAAACTCCACTAAAGATCTCCAGTTGACGAAGGTGGAGTAGCCTTTTACAGCGATGAAAGTGCAGACTTTAAAATGCAAATAGAATTTGAGTACAGAGTGTGTCGTTTACAAGTGTTATATGAACTAAGAAGACCTGGGTTCATTTTATAGCCCACTGGTTGAAAGTAATTGTTTGATGACGTGGCAGATTCAGATGCTTGGACTAGGTTCGGGTGCCTCCACTGGTCGCTTTGATCCACTTGACAATGGCTTCGAGATAAGCTCCTTATCTAACCCGGGCACTTGGACTGGTCGGGACACCTGGAGGTTGCTGACGTGGACTCCAAATCTAATCCTTGTTGCAACGGCTCGAGGCGCCTGTCGTTGGCCCAAGCTTGTTCGGGCACTCGAACTTGGTCATGGTGCCTAGACAAGACAACTTCGTGTTGACCTATCTGACAGCTTCTCCGGTCACTTGGGTGGTTCTCCAACCATCCAAAGTTGAACTCACCCAAACCCAACTCCGACATTCTTCTCGAGCAAACTTCCTCCTTAGCTTCTCGTCCCTCGAAGGTGCTACACACTTCCTTCTCGTCAGCCGGTATATTCTTTAGTAACTTCTTGTCCCTAGAATGCACCGATCCCATCGACTCACTTCTCATGTTATCCTTCTTGTGCGCTGTGTCTTCCGCTTAACTTTTGGTGTTCCTAAATCGTTGCACACTTAGACATAAGGCATAAAAAAAAAATATAAAGTCTAACTTTAATCTTGTTGATCACATCAAAACCAACCCAGGATACTTATAATCTCCCTTTTTAATGTAAATCAACCTAGCTTAAGTTAGGGTTAAACGAAATAATAAAATTGATAATATTACAATTAACTATAATAAGTTTGCAATTATAATAAGTAAAGAATTAAATTAATAAATCATTAAATCAATTCCTCCCTCTAAACTTAATCCTAATTTTTTTCCCCTTTGATAACATCAAAAAAACATAATAAGAAAAAAAAATCAAAAAAACAATTAGAAAAATATTGAAAAAGTTTTTCAGTAATCTACCTTTTCATCGAATTTAATTTTCAAAAATGTACTCATTTTATCAATTAATTACCTATTTTGACAAAAATAAATTAAAAATTATTTTTATATTTTGAAAAAATTTGAAGATTTTTGTCAAAGTTAAACCGAAGTAGTTATATCAGGATAAAAATTCACCTATAAAATATTTAGAGTGTAAAAGCAATAAATATTTTAAAATAGATCGCATTATTTTTAAAATTTATTATTAAAAATAGTTTTCAAGTCCTAAAAGTCTTGCTGATTTTCTTACTATCCAAAATACAACGATGACTTCTCAAAAAATTAGGTTTTTTAAAATTAATATTCAAAAAAATTTTAAATTCAAATTATATTTTTTGATAAAAAAAATTATAAAAATCAGATAATTGTCAAAAAATTTTGACAATTTTTGCTCTAACAGAAAACATAATTAATTATCATAAAAAAATGTGTTTTTAAAAAATCAATTTTAAGCATTTTTAATAGTCAAAACTCATATTTTGAACAAATAATTTTAAAAATAAATATAAAAAAATTTTGAAAATATTTTTGTGAATAGATAACGTCTTTTTTGCAGAGAAAAATATTTCAAAATAAAACATTAACAAAAGACATGAAAAATAATTAATTTAATAAAGCAAAATTAAAACTAAAGCAAATTAATCTAATCAAATTAAGCATGATTTAGAACCTAAAATAAGTTCTTTCTTACTAAATTTATCAAATACTTTCTAGCAATAAAATTTCTATTTACTTTTATAATTTGACCCTATAATTTCATAAATATCAATTAAGTCCACCATAATTTCTAAAATTGAATTTAAACAAAATGAATTTAAGCATGCATCATTCTTTTTTAATAACTCTATTTCTTCTTTTATTTTTCCATTTTTTGTTTGAAATTTATCAAAATATTCTAACGGGCAAACTGTTGCTAATTTAATTTTCAGATCAAAATTGTCTTTCTTTAATCCAATGCATTTAGTTCTTAGTTTGCATAATGATTTACTCAGCAATTCAATACACTTATATAATTGGTCAGGAGAAGCTGGCGTACCTTACTGTGTCGTCGGATTCATGGTTTGATTCTTCTCCTTCATTGCTTCTTTCTTCAGAAGTGGCTCCCTCTTCATCGATACTCTCTTCTTGATGACTTGCCATCATTGTAAGTTCAGCATATGCTTCTACTTCGGATTTTGATGTGCCTTCGTGAACCTTTAGGAATTTCTCCTAGAGTTCTTTGGCCGAGGTGTAGCTTCCGATGTGGTTGACTTCTGAAGGTGATAGTACAATTAACAAATGAAATTCTATTTTCCTGTTGGCCACTGAGTCGCTCTGCTCTTTCTTGTTCTAGAGATGTTCTTCATTCTTCACTCTATGCTGATCTTTGGGTGCTAACTTGCTTCGACCATCTTCTCGTTGCTTCAGTTACGGTTACTCCTTTTAAGACGGCTGGACTCTGATACCACTTGTTAGTCCCGATGAGACCGACTAGAGGGGTGAATAGCTTACAACAGTAAATAAGAACTTTCTCTTGCAACTTACTTAGCAAGGACACAACATCGGTTAATTAAAAATAATAACAATATAAACAAAATAAAGAAGAGACAGAATTTACTTGGTTTACAACCGGTGAGTTTTCTAATCTAAGGTGATGTAAAGCTCCATTAAAGATCTCCTTTTGACAAAGGCAAAGTAGCCTCTTACAAAGATGAAAGCACAGACTTTAAAGTACAAATAGAATTCGAGTACAGAGTGTATCATTTATAAGTGTTATATGAACTAAGAAGACCAGAGCTCAATTTATAGCCCAATGGTCGAAAGTAGCCATTTGATGACATGCTAAATGTTGGTCCCTTGGTGGCCGACAAAAGGGGAGGGGTGAATTGCCTTGCAAAAAATAAATCAACCCTTTCTTGGACTTTCAACTAAATAAGAACACTTGTAATTAAAAATAAAGAGAATAATTAATTAGAAATAGACACAAAAAGAATTACTTGGTTTGCAATCAGAAGATTGCTAATCTAAGGAGAATGAAGCGCAATTTCTTAAAGATCTCCTTCAGGTGGAGTAGTTTCTTATAGCGTTAACAGTACACACAGAAAAGTAGAACAGAAAGAAATGGATTACAAGTGAATGATTCAACTGTTGAAATTAGTGTTATATTTATAGCACTGTTCTGGGCTCCTGAAAGGGTTTTGAGAGCCTGGATGGGGATATAAGTCTATCCCCGATGCGTCGGTTAACGTCCACGTCACTTTTGATAAACTTTGGGCTCCGGGCGCTTAGAAGGGTTCCGGGCGCCCTGACTCTATATGGCTCAGGGCGTCCGGAATGGCTCCGAGCTCTCG
>JBBMJZ010000122.1:18129375-18141817 GCA_037833815.1 Zingiber zerumbet | reverse complement strand
ATAATTTTCTTTTTTGTGATTAGTTACTTATTTAATTGATAAAGAATATGATTTGATGTATGTTTTGTGTTTTTTTTTATACTGACCAGGTGGAATAGGAAATATTACTAATGTGATGTAATTAGTAAGAGTCAAAATTTATTTCAATTACAAATATGTGAAGTGCCTTGTTGCATAAATAAAGCAATATTTCTTTGTGTGGTCTTTATGCATATTTAGTTAGATGGCTTTCTCATTAAAATCTTTCCAATTTCTTTCATAATTAGAGCTATTGGGGGATCTCATGGCCTAGAATTGTTACCGGCATAGGTAATAAAAATATCTAATATTTATTAGTAACAATTGAACCATTCAAAAATATATGAATAAATGCATCATTTTAAGTAATATCTTTTTTTAATAGATGGCGGCTATAATGGCAGAGATTATGCAACGAAATGTAGATGCTCCACCTAATGCAAAATGAAATGATCCAACACCTCCACCACCAATAGATCCAACTAATAATTAGATAAACTTTTAGAGAACAATTTCTTTTAATTATGTTGTCACTTGTTAATGCTATTGTGTTGTGTTGTTTTGGGGTATGCTCATTTTCATAAAAGAATTTTGCACTTCTTAATGATATGGTGGTGTTTTGGGGTATGTAGATTTTTATAAAAGAAGTTCATACTTGTTATTGATATGGTGCTATTTTGGAGTTTGCAAATTTTTATAAATGAATTTCTTATTGGTTTTGTGAATTGAAATATTAAATATGAATGTTTTGTTGGTTAATCTATTGGTATTTTAATTTTATTGTTGAATGTTTTGTATTGATTATTAAAAATTAGGAATTCAAAAGATTTGGTAAAAAAATATTTGAAAATGGAATGATTATAGAAGCTTCATTGGGGTCTATCATTTGAAACAAGAATGGTTTTAAATCATTGCTGATACACTTATTAGAAGCGGTAAATAACTGATCCAGTAAATGAATTTAGAAGCAGTTTAATAACAATTCCTAAATATGATACGTAGGAGTGGTTATAAACTGCTGCTGAATTACCTCCGGAGTGATTACAAATCACTCCACTATTTAACTTCAGAATCGGTTAAATATCCGTTTCTACTACGTACCAACAGAAGTGGTCATTAATAGCATTTGTAGTGGTTAACAAGTGTGGTTAATAGCCGCATCAAACCACATTTGGATCGGTTAAGGACCACTGGTATTATAGCCCACCAAGGCGGTTGATAACCGCTCCTATAGAGACATCAACAATGGTTATTTTGTTTTCATCACCATTTGCTATAGCCAATATCATTAATGCTAGGAGCGCAATTTGTTGGATCGATGAAGTAACCGATTCAAAATCTTTAGGATCGGTTGAAAACCACTTCTATAGTTTGTTAAAACCGCACCTATAGACCTTTTTTCTTTGTAGTGAAAGATGAAAGCTTCGGTAACAATAAAAGTCAACATGGAAGAGTCGTGGATATGGACGAGGCTGTGCTAATGAGCAAAGATGGATTTCCAACAACAACAATGAAAGAGGACGTGAAAGATGGCACACAAATTCGAAGTACAATAAATCTCAAGTTAAGTATTACAATTGTGATAAATTTGGCATTATGCTAAAGAATATAGATCACCCAAGAATAAAGTATATGAAAGAGCAAACTATATGAAAGAAAGGAAAGAATAAGATGACACCCTACTACTAGCATATAAAGATAATGAAAGAGACGAAGATACAATGTGGTATCTCAACATTGATGCAAGCAATCATATGTGTGGAAAAAGAAACATATTCGTAAAGCTCGATGAATCAATTAGTGGTAATATATCCTTCAGAGATGAATCAAAGATCGATATGAAAGGCAAAGGTAACATTCTCATCCGTTGAAGAATGAAAAATATGAATTTATCTCAAATGTTTTCTTTGTGCCAAATATAAAGAGCAACATTTTGATATTAAGAGAACTCTTGAAAAAAGGATATGGTATTCATGTAAAAGATAATATGCTTATCTTGAAAGATGATATTGGTTGTTTAATTGCTAAAATATCTATGTCAAGAAATATAATATTCTTGCTTAATATTCGAAATAATGTTGTCAATTGTCCCAAAACTTGTTATAAAGACACCACTTGGTTATGACATCTTCGATTTAGGCATCTCAATTTTGGAGGACTAGAATTTCTTTCAAAGAAGGAGATGGTGAAATAACTACCTTACATCAAACATCGTGACCAATTATGTGAAGCATGTTTACTTGGGTAGTAGCTAGCAAATTAGAAGAGGTTTTCCAAAGGAGACAAGTTCAAGAGCCCAAAAGTCACCTGAACTTATACACACAAATGTTTGCGGTCCGATAAACCCAAGTTCACTTGGTAAGAGTAATTATTTCATTCTTTCCATAAATGACTTTTCTCAGAAAACTTGGGTATATTTTTTGAAGCAAAAATCGGAGGTCTTTAGCATATTCAAGAAATTTAAAGCTACTGTAGAAAAGGAGAAAGGTCTCGAGATCAAAGCTATACGTTCTGATTGAGTAGGAGAATTTATCTCAAAGGAATTTTAAGAATTTTGTGAAGCTAACGGAATACGACGACCTCTGACAATTCTAAGTTCCCCTCAACAAAATGAAGTGGTAGAATGAAAGAATCTAACCATCCTTAACATGACAAGGAGTATTCTCAAAAGCAAGAGGCTATCAAAAGAACTTTCGGCCGAAGCGGTTGCCTCTGCAGTATACTTATCCAATCGATTACCAACAAGGAGTGTGTGGGGCAAGATACTACAAGAAGCATGGAGCAGAAGGAAGCCTGGGATTCCTCATCTAAGAGTTTTTGGGAGTATAGCCCACATTCATATGCTTGATTAAACTAGAAGCAAATTGGATGATAAAAGTAAGAAGTTTATTTTTATTAGCTATAATACTAACTCAAAATGGTATAAGTTATACAATCCAAATGCTTGGAAGATAATCATCAACCGGGATGCTGTATTTAATGAAGAAGAAGAATGGAATTGGAAATCTCAAAATAAAGATTACAACTTCTTCCGATATTTTAAAGAAGAAGATGTAGAGCAACCAAGGGTGGAGCAAATAAGAGAGGAGCCTACTACTCCACTAGTAACACCAACTTCAAGTATTCAAGGAAACTCATCTACACCAACTTCAAGTGAAAATTCAAGTGAAAGAGTATCACGCTTCAGGAGCTTACGGGACCTTTATGAGTTATTTGAAAATCAATACAATATTACTCTATTTTGTCTCTTTGCCATTGTGAGCCTATGGATTTCCAAGAAGCTATAAAGAGCAAAAAGTGGAAAGATGTGATGGATGAAGAAATCAATGCAATTGAGAAGAATGGTACATGAGAATTAACTACACTTCCTGAAAGACATAAGGTGATTGGTGTGAAGTGGGTGTACAAAGTAAAGAAAAATGTCAAAGGAGAAGTTGAAAGATAGAAAGAAAAATTGATGACAAAAGGCTACAGTTAAAGATTTGGCATTAACTATGATGAGGTATTCGCTCCCGTTGCTCGATTAGAAACTACCAGACTGATTATTGCTTTAAAAGCCCAAAATAAGTGGAGAATATATCAAATGGATGTAAAATCTGCTTTTTAAATGGAATTCTCTAAGAAGAAGTCTACATTCGGCAGCCATCAGGTTATGAAGTCAAATGACAAGAAGACAGAGTTCTAAAATTGAAGAAGACTCTTTACGAGCTAAAGCAAGCACCGCTGGATAGACAAGTACTTGCAAGAGAAAGGGTTCATCAAATGCCCTTATGAACATACATTATACATTCAGAATAAGGATAAACATATTTTGATTGTATGCCTATATGCCGATGATTTGATCTTCACAAGAAGTAATCCAAATATGTTTGGAGAATTCAAGGAAGCGATGACTAAGGAGTTTGAGATGACTAATATTGGGTTCATAGCATACTATCTGGGAATCGAAGTGAACCACAGGAAAGATGGAATTTTCATTTCACAAGAAGGTTATGCAAAAGAGATACTAAAGAAGGTCAAGATGAATAGCAGTAAGCCTATAATTACGCCAGTAGAATGTGGAGTCAAGCTATCTAAGTATGATGAAGGAGAAAAAGTTGATCCAACATTTCTCAAGAGCTTGGTTGGAAGTTTACGATACTTGACATGCACAAGGTTTGATATCCTTTATGTTGCTAGACTTGTTAGCCGCTACATAGAAGCTCCAACTACCACCCACCTTAAGATCGCTAAGGGGGTGCTTGGTTGGATGGAATGAGAGTGGGGAATGGGAAAGGGATTGAAGTGGGTGTTTGGTTGGAGGGATTAGTGGTGGGTCCCACGGATTCATTACCCCAAACATGGGAATGAGTCATTCCCTAGCAAAAGGAGGGGAATGGAAAACCCCATATTCCCATTCCCCACTTCTATCAATCCTATTCTTATTCTCATTCCCTCATGTGAACCAAGCACCCCCTAAGAGAATTTTACGCTATATCTAAGGTACGACAGATTTTGGATTGCTTTATTCAACATCTAACCATTTCAAACTTGAAGGATATAGCGACAGTGATTGAGATGGATATATGGATGATAGAAAGAACACTACAGGATTTGTATTTTTTATGAGAGATACAGTTTTCACTTGGATGTCGAAGAAACAACCTATTGTCACACTTTTACTTGTGAAGCGGAGTATGTGACTACAACCTCTGGTGTTTGTCTTGCTATTTGCCCAAAAATTATTGTATGAGCTAAGTTTACCACAAGAAGAAGCAATCAAGATTTAAGTTAATAATAAGTCTGCAATAGCACTAGCAAAAAATCTAATTTTTTATTTTAAAAGCAAGCACATTGATACGCGCTATCACTATATTAGAGAGTGCATTACAAGAAAAGATGTGCAAGTGAAATACATAAAGTCTCAAGATCAAGTTGTTGATATTTTTACCAAGCCATTAAAATTTGAAGACTTCATCAAGATGTAATATTTGCTTGGAGTCACAAAATCAAGTTAAAGAGAGAGTGTTGGAAATTAAACTTAATTTTATTGATAGAGATAAAATATTATAGAATATTATGGATAGATATAGAATCATGAGACAATTCTTGATAAGAATGAGAGTTCGTGATAGGATAGAGATAGAATATGATGAGGTGGTAATTTTTTATAAGAATAAAAATTCATGGAGATAGAATATGATAAGGTGGCAAAAGAAAAAGAGTCTAGATTTAATGTATTCTAGATAAACTAGAGTTAGTAGTTATCTAATAAGCCTATAAATATGTAACTTTTTAAATGAATGAAAGTAAGTTAAGTTCATATTTCTTTCCTTATTCTCCTTTTCCACATAGAGTGTATTTATTCTCCCATAATTTTTTTTCCAACACTTTGATCAGTCCTTTCCAGTTGGAGCAGTATAACCCAGACACTTAATAATCTTTATTAATATCTTTATATATCAGAAGATGCATACAAAAGCTTTATCCCTTGAAAAGATATACAAAAAATTGGTTATTTTCAGTCAACTTTAAGACTGCAACATAGATGAGTTTCACAGTTACCTACATCAATAGCTGGTATAGTAGTTTGGAAGTTAGCTAGTGTTCATTATGATGATGTATCAAACTCAGTGTCACAGTTGAACTTCCTGCTGGAGCAGTTCTATTGAGTAGTCTCCTTGGTCGTGAGGAGCAGCTGCTTGCTGCCCCAGACTTGTTAATGGGGAAAGCCATCTCCACCTGCATCTTGTTTGGAGAGCTTATTGTTTTTGAGGAACACATATGAACAATCATTAAAATGAAACCTTTTTTTTCCAGTTTCCTAAATTCTGACTTCATATCAATTTTATCGTACAATATCAAATCTTTATTATTCCTCAAATTAGCTCTACTAATAAGTTAGAATCGAAACTATTACTTATATTGTGCCAACAAGGATTGAATATGTTTGCTTAGCGCTAAGTTCTCTTGATTCTCACTTACAAATTAGTTGCTAATTATAGGGAATTGAATTCGATACTCGTAAATTAATTTTTGGGAGATTAATTAAATTGCTTATTCATGTTATTTTCTTAGGAAATTCTCCCCGGCCCAAACGTTCAGTTCTTACACACACACACATACTAACTTCTTCCTAGCTACACCGAATGAATTACATTTCTAATTCTCAAATAAAAGCATCGATCATGTGTGTAACTTGTGGTGATCACAGGTCCAGAAATGTCGAGTCGTAGTGAACTTAAATCACGACGTCTTCAAGCGGGTGTCAGCCCATGCTTCAACGCGGCTCTCCACACCACATCAATGCGTTCGACATCGATCGCACCGACTTCATGATGCGTCCAGCCTTCCAAGCTATGGACTACTCCACCAGCATGGCAAGCGTGCACCACACCTCGCTCCATCGTGTACTGTTCAGTCGGTAATTATATCATTGAGGCTAGCTAGCTAGCTCACATAATTAGCATTGTATTGTATTATAAGAAACCTATTGTATAACATAACCTACCTCACACGAACCTAGTCCTTTCACGTCCTTGGGGAGTCTCATGGCGGCTAAGTTTCCATAGGTGCAGTCCCTTCGGAAGCCAATGATGGGAGGCACCACGAATTGGTGGAAATGTGTGCCGGCAGGCGCCCACTGCTGATCCCTCAGCGAGAGCCATTTGCCCACTATCCATGTCTGCAGTGATATATTCACTGATTAATAGGATTGTTTATGGTTGGAACTCGATCGGATTGTACACACACATATTTGCTGCATGTTAATTACTGTGTCACCTTGCAATTTTTTGCCGCTCGATACTTGGTGACTTGTACTAGATAGTGTTGGCACTCTGTCGGTGCCTCCTTCTGGATCTTTAGAAATCTTTCAGTCGACGAAGTCAACATCTGTATATTGGTGGCACGTAGTCAGCGATCGAGAATATAATCAGTGATCGAGGTCTTATAGTCGATGAAGGAGATAGATTGATTGGAAGTTAATTAGAGTTGGCTTACCATCACTCGTATGTTCTTTCTGCAAAGGTAGAGCGCAATTGCTCTCCCAAGCTTGGACGTAGCTCCGGTCAAGATGACCTCCTTTACATTCCTCGGGAGCTCATTTAGGATGACGGCGGCCGTCAAGGTGTTGCCATGGACGACTCGAACTTTTAAATCCGGGTGTTTGTTCACGAACAGTGTCCCGCCGCCATTCAGTGATTCGTTCTGTATACATAGAAAACAGAGACGATCGATTGTGAAGTTAAGTTGTACGTTTAATTCGATGCATTGATAATTCATTTGCCCAACCTTGTTCAATGCTGCGAGGCTAAGGACTCGAATTCCCAACTTGTCGGCCCTAAGTATGGCCATCTCGATCTGCTCATTGATGCCCTGTCTCGCAAAGGGCAAAAAATACTGCAAGAATGACACGGTAATTAACAAGCATCGATCAGACTGTCATTAATTCTTAATAATTCTTTATTTAATTTCCACCTGAAAGCCATATCTTGGGACGACCCAAGTCTGATGCAAGCGACCTCTCAAGTGGTAGAAAGAGAGGGAGAAGGTCTTGGAGAGCACCCACATCAGGAGCATGGTCGAGAAGGCACAGGGCCAAAGGACCAGCAAAAAGGGATTGGTCACATATGGCTTAGAAGAGACCGAACGAAACACGAAGGGAACGTGCATGGACGAGATCACATCCACGACATGGGCCAAGAAGACAAAATCCGGAACCCCTCCGTTCTTCCCTGCTTAATTAATTAGATATATTAACAAATTAATTGGTGCACTAAATATACGATTCCAGAAAAAGTTTACCTGAGCTAATCTCTTTCTGCAAGTCCCACGACCTGCTATTCATGGTGTTCCCCAGAAAATCAAAGAGAGGCATGAAAAGGCAAAAGTTGCAGTCCTTCTCCGTGTGATGGATACTTAAGTACCTGTCAAATATTTTCGACCACTCTAATTAATTATCTGTAAGCTGATGATCATATACAGTTCATTATACTTCGAGTTCTCAGTATACGCTTTTGAATTCAATTTAAAACGAAGAGCGAGCGCCATCGAAAAATGGGACGATGGCGGGCAATTAATGGCAGTTGTTGGATTGTAATAAATCGTTCATTAATGTGACCATAAATTCCTACAGGTGAAGCAGCACATGTTAACGTCTTCCGCCATACACATGCGATTAATTTACATCAAACAACAAACGCATGAATGCAATTAATGTAATGGCAGTGATCGAATAGTAGCCCAGATTAATTAATTGTGATTGGGCAATAAATGAAAAAATAATCAATGGATGGTAAGGGCTATTCTAATGAGGATGACTTACGTGGGAGTGTAGATGAGGTAACGTAAGAAGGGCAGTGAGTGGAAGAGCTGCGAGGGGAAGATCTCCACGTTGCTGTAACCCAAACACCTCAAGAAATCGAAGGCGAGGACATAGGAGTAGACGAGGCCCACGGAGCCATGGCCGGCGGCGAAGGCTCCGAGTAGAGGCGCCGCCATCACCGCCGTCATCGCCAGGTTCTCCAGTGGCGTTCCGAACGTGGCTGCATGCGATGAAAAAATATATATATATATATATTCTAAAAAATTATCAGGTAATTAATTAAGCGTAATTAACCAAAGTAGCAAGTTGTTTATATCCCTTCCCCATCGAATTCATTGTATAATAAAATATCAGCATTAATTACGTTTTTTTAATAAAAAAAAGTTGCGACCTGTCATGGGCTGGGGCACAAGTGACGAATGGTGAATTGAATGGTGGTGAGAGAAGAGGTAGTCTCCGTGGAAGCTTCTGTGCACCAAGTAGAACACGGGCTCGGATACCAGCACATGCACCAACAGAGCTATCAGCCATCCCTTTGACTGCACCACAGGAACCCCGTCCGATCCTGGCACTACCTGCCACACCACCATGGATGCGACCAGAGCTTGCAGTATCAGAAAATTGTCCCTGCCAAAAAATCTCAAAGTAATTAATTAAACTTATTTGATGATTCAGGAGATCTGAAGGTTAATTACGGACCAGTCCCACTCTCGGTCGATCTGGTGGAAATCCAGGCCGTGGGGGATGACTCTGCGCCTGCGTGTGTAGTAGAGCATGTTGGCGAAGCTGTGCCAGAGCTGGAAGACGAGGCTCCTCAGGCTGAAGAGGATGAGAAGGTGAAGAGACCACCCCGCTCCTTCTCCGTGGCTTTTCCACTCGCTCACAGCTTTGGCAACCAGTGGCGCACATAACAGATACTGCACGATCAAGTTCTCTCTTCGAGTCGATTAATTAGATCAGAAGAAGAAGACATTACAGAGAGGGAAAGAAGAAGAAGAAGAAGAAGATTGCGTGCATGCCTTGTAGAGTCCCAAATTGAACCACGGCCAGGAAGACAGAGGAGCAGCCACCATTTTGATTTCGTCTGCAGAAGAGAAAGGAGAAGGGACGAGCGACGGAGAGATGGATGCTTCTGCAGCACTGCATCTTTGTCGCCCATATAAAGGAAATCGAAGTTGGAGCATTAATATTATTTACCTTTTTCCCTTTTTTTTAAATTCTCTTTAAATAAAAAATATCGAAAGGATATCCTTTTACCATGTCTTTTCATTTTAAATAATAAAAAATATATAAAACAAAATTACGATCTGCTCTTTTATAGTTGATAGGGACTCCACTCGTTTTCAAGTCTACCCCTGGGAGTCACGTTGCCACTAGTTAATAATACAAGAGAAATATGCACAGAAAACATACATATAAAAGAAACCCATAATTAGCAACCGCGCATCTCCCAATCAATGCGGAAAACAGTAAATCACAGGTGGGCCCGGAGAGAAAAAGCTGAGAGTGAGAGAGAGAGAGAGAGAGAGAGCGCGCGCGATTGGGCACTGCAAATGCATGCATGAGATTGATTGCGTGGACGACCCAGTTGCATGGTACCGTTTTAATTGGGCGAGCCATGTGTCACTGTCACGTTCACAGATACGGTTGGTCAGGCCATTTGCAGCTGCCATTAATGCGCACAGATAGCAGCATGAGCCATGCCGACCGGCCAAGCGATAATTTGAATTTGATTTGAGCTTTATAGGATTCTAAAGTTGTATTTATTTTTAATTATTTTACATTTTTAGTTTAATCTTGTTTACTTGATTATAGAGTTTAATTTTTTAAATTTATATATCATAAGAATTTTTTTGAGGAATATAATTCATAGATTCTAAATATTATTTATAAATATTTATTATTAACAAAAATCTCAATAATAATTTAATAAATTTTAAAATTTATTTATTTAATTAATCTTTTTTTTGTATATTGAACGATGAAAACGAGAGGGAAAGAAATTCAAATAAAGAAATCTCAATGGAAAGGAAAAAAAAACATAGGAAGAGAACCGCAGTGCGATCCCGCTCACAGCTTTGAGGTCCCCTCACGCAATCTCATGAGCGGGATCGAACGGCGCCTCTCGGAGTGGTCACCCATGGCCGTGCAGGGCCATCATCCAGGTCGCTTGAGTCCAGTCGTAGTCTCATAGAGAAATTCGATTTGCACCTTTGACGGAGGAAATTGTTCTCCGTCTGATTTGGACGAAAGAAAAAACATGAGTGGATGTATTTATAAAATCCATCGGTCCATTAGAGAAATAAAAGATAATTAAGTTTTTTATGAAATAAATAAGGGAAAAAATTTCACATGAAAAATATTTCTATAATTTAACCGAATAACATTAGTACTCAATCGAGCTAGAAACAGCTCTAATTATTGATAAGGTCTATGGTCTGTCCATGGCCCTAGATGCTACAGGCAATTTCGGGATAATCTTGTAGTTTCTACCAGGTGTCTAGATGACGAGGTCGGTCTATGGATTTTTTTTTTTTTTTTTCTCTTCCTTTTATCATATTTCGCTCAAAGGTAAAAAGATTCTCATATTAATTTAGAATAGGGGTAGTAATTCAAGTTGAGTTCGGGTTGACGGATTTAAGGTTGGCGGGTTAATGGATTAGAACATCAAAATTCAAATCTAACCTGATTAAAATTTTGAGTTAAATTGTTTGATCTGAATCCGACCTATTTCTCTATATTCGACCAGAACCCGACCTGAAATGACTCACAATCTGAATCTAACGTGAACCCCAAATGACTCATTTATAAAAATATATTCATCTTAACTCGAACTCAACCCGAACCTGATCGAAAAGACCCATTTTATTAAAGTATGCTTATTTTAACCCGAACTCAACCAGAATATAATCTGACCTGAACCCAACCCAAATATATTTATAAACGGATTTGCGGGTTGTAATCGGGTCATTTCAGGTTGACTCGAACCCGACCTATTTATTAATTGTCTCAATAACTCGACCCAAACTCAACCTGAACCCAATAAAACCTGGCCCTAACTTGATTGTTCCGTGTTCGGTTTAGGTTGTGTTTTCGTATCGAGTCAGAAATTATCACCCCTAATTTAGATGCGGGATCAATCCAACATGACCCTTTGAACTTTAGAGGGTCATAATTTTTTACTTGGAACTCGGAATCAATCTTTGTCGGTGGCTACATATACAGAGTTCAGATATCAAAATTTATTGCAGTAGAACTATAACCGCCAAGTTTCGAGCCCAAAAAGTAATGTTTAGACCCTCATCCGAGCCTCCAAAGATTTTATTACTGATGTGAGGGCATGGTAGAGCCTCCACGTGTTTTTCACAAGTCAAGATATTTGTCTACATGGATAGAGAAGTCCAAGATCGACCGACTTAAAATCTATCAACCAAGAGGAGGATCGCTAGCCAACTAGGACGAAGATTGATTAGCCGACTGATCCGGCGGTAAGAATGGGGGACCCATTTTCTGAGGGGACCCAGCCTAATGAGGGATGGAAGCATATCCGAGCGGAACCAGAGATGATCCAGCCAGGGGCTTGGGTTTCCGACGCCAAGGAGGAAGGACCGAATGGCCGAGCGGGGTATCCGCCCGGCCGGGGAACGTACGGCCGAGCGGGGGTGTCCGCTCGGCCAGGATCAGGGCGAAGGTACCAGGATTAGCCGAGCGGCCTATTCGCTCGGCTCGAGATATGGTATGTCAGCAAAGGCATGATGATTAGACCGTACACAAGATTGCACGATTAAAGATCCTGCCATCACATCACGGAGAGGTTGATACAGTAGCGGTATGGTCTTATGGATGCTCTTCTGACAGACCCATACCTAGGCATGGTCGAAAGCATGTGATTGCTTCGATCGGTGTGCCCAGGCTCCTTCGAGAGATCTATATAAGGCCTCCATTTCTTCACCGGAGGTACGCTAGTCTAGATCTCTGAAGCCACCTCTTTGTTATTCCTTGCCTGACTTGAGCGTCGGAGGGTCGTCGCCGGGAAACCCCACCCGGCTCGGTTTTGCTGCAGGTTCATCGGAGCACGCGAGGAGTCAGCAGGGAGCGCCACGTCCCCAGCGTCCGTTG
>JBBMJZ010000122.1:18102780-18122262 GCA_037833815.1 Zingiber zerumbet | reverse complement strand
TTTTAATTTATTCCGATAGAAAATATGCAACTAACCAAACATTGCTTTTAAGAGTGATATCCATGCTCATACCCATTCTCATTCTACAATACAATGATTCCCATTCCAATTCCTATTCCTAGGAAAGAACCAAACGCCCCCTAATAATCCAAAAACATGAGATGGTTTCATAGTTCTTTAATAGATAGTATTATGACTCATTCCCAATGCTCTTAACTTCCACAAGTTATTTATCATCTTTTGAGGTTACTATATTTAGAAACCAGATAGACAAAATGACCACAACTACATGTTATAAATAAGATCGTAGGATGAACTTCTCCAAGTGTGACAAGAAAAGATAATAAATAACAAATAAAAGTAAATAAGGATCAGAACTCATCACAGAATGCTGAAATCTTGTAGTCATTTATATTCTAAATCTCTAAGATCCAATCTATGAACAAGATTTCTAAGATTCCAACAATGTTTGGCACTTAGTGCTACAGGTGCTAAAAATTTTAGCTGACATCCCCCAAACCATTTTTCAATTACTAGCCATATCTCTTGCAGCTATCTTCTTTGTTTAATCTTGTAGTCATTCATATTCTAACAATCTAAGTTCCAAAACTAAAAGCAAGACTTCTAAGTTTCCAACTCCTCTATTTGGTGCTTAATGTGTATAGGTGTCAATTTTTAGTTTAGGTTTTGTGTTCCCCAATTTTTCAATTACTAGCCATATCTCTCTTAAGTAACTTCATTGTTCTCTGCAGCTATTGGTGATGGGGGCCATGGTTTGCAAAATCACGATCTAGATAGTAGGATATCCAGGATCAATTGGGATCGGGTTTTGTAGTGGAATCGTACAAGATCGCTGGGATTGTATAGGATCGCTATGATTCTACACTTTGAGAGGTCATAACTTTTACCTTGGTTGAACCACGGAACACACAATATATCAAATCAAAGCTCATTTAGAGATCTACAATTATCAACTGATGTAACCCACAACCACCCAATCTCAGGTCCAAAAAACATCGTTTAAAGTCTTTTTGGAGGCTCCAAACAATTTTTGTCATTGTAATAGGGTTATTTTTGTCTTTTGCATCGTTAGGGTTTTGAGACTATTTAAAATATTTGTTTAGTTGATATTTGGCAGTTTTGTTCCTCACAAATATTTTCTTTTGTTCCTTTTCCTTAAATTACAAATTTTGGATGTCTATTTCCTAGCATTCTGCTAAATCAACAGGTCTTTAGAAGATTGTTTCCAGCATTTGTGTTCGAGTCAACGTAATCAATATTTGATCCACCTATCCGATCCTGACCGGTTTGATCTGATCCTAACCCCAAATCAATCCTGCCGAGGATTACGCTCCTTCAAACTATGATGGGGACCATTACAACAATCACATAATGGTGATTGTGAAAATTCAACTATGAATACATTCTAAATGAGTTCATTGTCGATAAATCTTTATCTTTAATAATGCATTAACAATTGAGATTAAGATGCATGAGAAATGGTAATTTTCATGCACACCAAATTTTAAGGCCAAACACAGAGACTAGCATATATTCAACCAGCAGGTGAACTAAATGGTATGGCAATAAAAGACACAAGAAGTGACTATCGACTTGTGACCAACTTTCCCAAAGTATTTATCCTTTGACATTTGAAGAAATCATCAAATCTATGATGCTATTGCCTATGATAATCCTGATAAGTGGCACTTTCTTTCTGTTATCAGAGTCATGTATGCAAATGTTATTCAGTTCTTCAATCAAGTGACTACATAATAAAATTCTATTGTTGGGCAACAAGATTGTAAATGGTATGCAGCAGAACATATATTCTAGGTCTTGCTGAATCCATAGCTAGTTCAAACTAACAAAACAGTGGTATTCAAGAGATGAGTTGGTCTTCAAGGATGGAAGCCAGTAGATTTTTCAAGTGTTGCAAAAGGTTTGCCAGCTTCACAAAAATAAACACCCTACCATACATGAAGAAAATGATACATATTTGGATGCAGCAGCATAGTTCCTTAAGGACATAATAAACCAGTGACATTGAAAATAAATATGATAACTATACATTTGAAAACAATGTGTGGACACAGAGTCAAGACCATTAAATTCCTTTTTGAGTATAATGATCATCTGATGTGGACTTAATGGATTTTCTTAGTAAAGTTTCTGATTGCCTACTTTAATTTCAGGTGCAATTGGCTGTCATCTAACTACAAAATAAAAAACATATATTTGCAACTTATGTACCTCTAAGATAGCATGGAATTCATCCTTAGCTGTAACCAGCCTGTCAGTGTCACTCGAATCAACAACATATATGATAGCTTGTGTGTTTGGAAAGTAGCATCTCCAATATGGTCTACAAAGAAAGAAAAAAAAAGCATGACGACTTTAGTTATTATAGTCCATCAATAAGTTAGTACATATGCCAAAATAAATAAAACAAGATCTGTGGGTATACATTAGACTTTGACTGACCAATGACCTAATCCAGCTATGACTCACTATTAGTATATTGGTCAAACTAGTGGAATCAATAAAATCATATGTTTATATTAAAATATTCAAACATCTGAGTGATCTGTGATATTATGAGAAAATTTAAAATATAATAATTAACATAATATTAAAGATAATACAAATTTGACTCAGAAATTAAGCTAATGCATGTACAAACTAGGACAATACTCTCACAGAAAAAAATATCCCTTCCAATTTTTCAAGGACACTAAATCCAGTATGAAACATAATGAAGAACCAGCACATGTTGATGTGCAGAATGCAAGTTCCAATCTAGAGTAGAATTATTTGAGATGTGAGTTTAAAATTATGTTCCCTTAGAGAGGTAGAAACTAGAAAAGAAAGAAAGATAGGGATGAAAAATGAAGGAAATAAATAAAAAAAAGGGCAGCCCGGTGCACAAAGCTCCCGCCAGGCAGGGTCCCGAGGAAGGATCCATTGTATGCAGCCTTACCCTGTTTTTTGCAAGAGATTGTTTCCAGAATGAAGGAAATAAATAAAAAAAACTATTTTTCTCTAGAAAGGAAACAATGGAAACAAAGAGGAATTAGGAAATGTATTATATCCTCATTTATTTTCTAAAAAAATAAAGATCAAACAACACTTGAAGAGATGGCAAATGGACTAGAGTTAGAGCATTGTGAGGTAGTTGTGATGAAAACTTTCATATATTTGAGAGAGCGAAAGGGGAAAAAAACCTCTTAGTTCCTTTCCACACCTATCTCTCCAAAAAAAATGCAGATTTTTTCTATCATTCTTCCTCCTTTCTCTAAAAGGAAACACACCCCAACAGGAAAGAATTTGACAATGGACAAGAAAATTCAGAAGATGCAGAAACCATGGTAACATTGACAGGTAAAAACTGGAAAGGGGCTACCTGATACTTGTCTGTCCACCTGTTCAGTTAAGCAACAAAGTCATGTCAGAAACAAAATCATCAAAAGATACAACAGCAAAGAAGGTTTGTAATATTTAAGTCAAGATCACTTCATATATATCCTTAGAAGAGGCAAAAACAACTAACAAACAAACAAACAAACCATGAATTAAAAGTAACTAAAATTACATATCTATCCCATAATTTAATTCTCGTAAGGCCACATTGGCTACTAATATCTAGATTTTTCATTTTTGATTGTGTTTACTAGTTAAGAGTGCCAATGTAGTCTTACAATAAATAAAATCAAGATCCAAGTACACGAGGTTGACTGAAATCCTAATGCAATTCTAAATCTCTTTGAACCGACATTGGTGTTATCCTCAACAGAATGCAAACGTCCACTAGGATAGTCAACAGTGCATCCATTACTAAAGAATTGAAAGTTTTAAAGCAAAGACCTGCTTTATTTTATGATAAATCTCTGCACGCTATAAATAAATATTATATCATAACCAAGCCCAAAATGTTATGGCTGGCATTAAGCTTGGTAGGCCAAACTTCAACAATAAGTACAAAGGGTTTTATCAGGTTAGCATCTAGTTTAAGAATTCATCAGTGTAGCATTCAATACAAGCTAGACAATATATCAAATGTAAACAAATGGAGCAATCAATTATGCAAACGCCAATGGGTTTTGAAGGATTCAAATGAGCGCTCCTCAACCAAAAGCAAAGCAAGAATTACTTTGATTCCAAAGTAAATATTTTTATATCTAACTTGAATCCATGCAAGAAGGGATTAAGTAATGCTCATCAATTAGGTTAAAAAAAACTATAACTAGTTTTATGCAAGTCTATCAGTAACCCCACTCATTACCGTAAACTCGCTTCGATTCCTACTTTTTTTCTTAGCATTGCGCTATTTATTGAAGAACAAAATTTTTCTTTCTAAGTAATATTGATCCATTTCCTTAACCCGATAACCAGTACAGAGGCTCAAAAAAATGTGCCAGCAATGAGCACCAAATCCACATTCTATGATCAAGAGGCTCCAATTCACACTTGGTAGATCTAGTTCATCTTCATTCCTGAATGAACCATGAAGCTCGCTAAAAATGAAAAGTGGAATGCTTACATCTTAAACGATCCATGTTATCACAAATATGCATCACAGTCATCATTCTAGGATCCTATCCTAACATTACTAAGAGAAATGATAAAACCATCAAAACCTAACTAAGCATCAACCACAAGTGATGCAATAAAATCTGATCAATCTACCATGTCAATTTAAAGACAGTAGTATCAGCCCCCAGGGCGTAGCGCAAACGGTGGGCGCATGATATCTCTGGCGTGTCGATTTTCTCAGGAACTGACGATCTGAGATTTACTCCACCATATACCTATAGCCTGAGTACTTGCATGTACCTAACTCCATATCCATGGAGCCGGCAATAGGGGGCCGCTAAGGTAGCGGATCTACCTTTTTTTAAAGACAATAGTATCTAATAACAAAAAACATTTAGATCAAACAAAGAAACATCAGAGAATGAATGGCGTACCCAAATCCCAGACTTGCAACTTGATATTGTTGTATTGCACGGTTTCTACATTAAATCCAATCGCTGAAACAAAATAGAAATGGAACAAGACAACCAATAGTTGGAATCTTCCAAACTTCAAAATGGAGAGAGAGAAAGACAGAGAGAGGAAATTCACCGACTTGGTATCGTAGAAACAACCTCGCCCATCTGAAGCCGATCTGAAACAAAGCACCAAATCAACCCCACAGATCCAAGGAAATAGTAAAGGAACAAGGGAGGGCGGGGTGTAACTCACAGAGGATGGTGGTTTTCCCGGCATTGTCGAGGCCTAGAACAAGGATCCGCGCCTCGCGGTTGCCGAAGACCGAGGAGAGCATCCGAGTAAAGAGGATGCCCATCTCCTTTATCCAGGAGGTGCGCCGAAGATATGCTCGAAGAGATCTCAGATCCGAGGAGCAGAAACCCTAGTCACTGAGATCGGTTAGGAATCAATTAGAGCAACCGCGGGGAGAGCATCCGGGTGAAGAGGACTCCCGTCTCCTTAATCCAGGAGGTGCGCCAGAGATATACTCGAGGCAATCTCAGATCCGAGGAGCAGAAACCCTAGTCATTGAGATCGGTAAGGAATTAATTAGGCATCAGAGAAAGAAGAAGAAGAAGAGACTCAAGAGAGGTGAACGAGACAGAGGTGAAAGGAGCTCGCCATATTCTTCCGACGCTAAATACCCTTTAAATACTCCTCATAATTAAATATTTTTTTAAAATATTTAAAATAGAATAAAAAATACCTCTTATTTTTATTATTATAAAAAAAAACACTTCATTTTTTTTAAAAAAAGTATAAATCTCATTCTGCTTTGGTCGAAATCATTAGAAATTAAAGTAGTGACTTTTTTTCAAATGGCTTCGAGTAAATTACATATAATATTTTTAACCAAAACTGGTTGAAGTAAATTTGGTCACATGCTTTAGGTTATAATAGTTTTAATACAAAATGGTTAATAGTATTTAATTAAATTTTTATTAAATTAGCATAGTACATTTATGAAATTTTGATCACTAGTAAAATAAATTTAATTATAATTATTTAATAATTTTAAGTACATTAAAATAATTTTGACCAAAATTATTACAAGCATATTTGGAGAAATAATATGAAGTGAAAGTTTTTTTAAAAAAATAGAGTGTTTTTTAAAATTATTATAAGAATATTTTGGGCAAAGATTGATGACGCAAAAAAAAAAAAAAAATCACAAGCTGTGGAGTACCCCGCGGCGCCTTCATTTTGGACCACTCCCCAGTCTCCACGCCTGCACCCGCGGCGAGCCAACGACCTCTCTCTAGAGAGCGAGCGAGCGAGGAGAGAGAGGTACAGAGGGAGGAGATATGCTATCCATGGAGCTTGTCCTTGTCCGTTCTCCTCCCACTCTCGGCGTGAATGCATCGCCTTCCTTGCTCCCCCTCCATAGCCGGCGCCCCGCTCCATTCCTCTCTCCAAGGCGTCAGCGCTTGTTCGTTTTACGTCCTCCGGCTCCTGCATCACTACCCGTTGCCCTAGCTCACAACGGGACCGTCACATCGGTGTGAATCTCTCTTTTTCCGCAAGTTCCCCTTTTTTTTTTGTGTGTGTCAATGAGGACTTAATTCTGAGCCCTAGATGGGGAAAGCCTTCGCCTTCACCTTCTCTTCCATGATTAATTCTTGAATTTGGGATCATATGCGAATTTTCTTCACTGTAAATGTCCACGACAGGAGCCATGGTGTACTAGAGAACACTATTAGTATGGAAAAGCTTTTGTTTTTTTTTACATGAAATGTTAATTGAAAAAGTTATGGGAAGGTTGCATATTTGTATACTGTATTTCTTTGGTTTGCAATGCAAATTTATATACACAAGTTACCTCTCTGTCTTTCCAAATAGAAGACAATTTACATGGCCATCTAAAGAATGAAAGGTGAAATTGGAAAGCATCGATCAGTGCTGAAAACATGGGATTTTGCAATAGCTGAAATCCTAAAATCTCTACATCTAGTTGTTTCCATTAAGAACCACTTCTCATAATGAATTGTTAATTGAAGCTAGCCAATAATTCTCGTGTTTAAAAAAAAAACTTATGAAAAGCTGATAATGTAGGAAGAGAGGCTAATTGAAGTAGGTTGTATTGTTTACAGTGGGAGACTTACACATTGTGCTTTAAATGATTTGCAACTGGGAAATCGAGTACTTAGAGTGTCGTTTGGCTTGGGAAATACCAACAAGGATAATCTTGGATCTATATATTTCTTGTTTTATTTTATCTTAGTTTCGATAGGGTGGTTACAACTTATAAGGGTTCTGTTTATGTTATATGGTATGATCAAACAGTCATCAATTGATATGCACTTAAACTCATTGCACCTAACCTAGTTGGAATCTATTTCATCCCTGTCACTAATGCTACTGTGAGAGTATAATGATTTCCATGTGGCTTTCTTAACTTTTTTTTTTCCCAATTAGTATTGGCTACAATGAACATGGTTCTGTAAATCATATTTGTTGGTTAAATTTTTGTACTTTTCAAACTGTAGCAAGACAATGGGTTTTATACAGTTGGCGATTTTATGACCAAGAAGGAAGATCTTCATGTTGTAAAACCTTCTACATCAGTCGATGAAGGTAACAATTGTTAACTTTTTTTTATTCTTTTTGTTCATGGAAATTTTCTGAATCAACACATCAAATGAAATGAATAGCACTGGAGCTCTTAGTAGAGACTAGGGTCACTGGCTTTCCTGTGATTGATGATGACTGGAACTTGGTATGCAATTTTCTTCGCTGCATTTCTTTTGTTTTCAGTTATCAAATACTTCTTTGTGATAATCAAGCATTTTAAGAATAACTTGTTGCCACGGAACATTTTTCTCCATATCTTAACTGTTATTTCTTGATGACTGAAAATTGATTCATACTTTTTCATGTTTCACCATATGACTTTTTAAAGTGAGTTGATATGTTTCAGTTGATGGATTTGAATATTTAACTTGTACAGTTATCCTAGAAAAAATGAACTATGGAATAAAAATGTTGGAATAATGGAGAATAGAACAACGAATTCAAATGAGTTTATCATATCACCTTTTTTTTTATACATGTCACTTTCTTCTTGAGAGGTGGATATATTTTAGTTGATCATATAGTAGTTATGCTAGAGCTGAAGATTCTATCTCTCATTGAGGGTTGTTAGTTATGTATAAGGAACGCCACTTTTCTCCCTTTTATTCCTTGAGGTTCAGATATAATAAAGAATGATATACTACATCATTTAGATGCAAAAGCAATTATGGCTTTTGTTATGAATAGTTGATTTTTGACAAATTCTCTTTAAGAACAATAGAAATGGAAATGAAGATGTAATAGATATAAGTAAAGCTGATCTAGGTGAGATGCCTTTCGTCAAAGGAAAAAATGAGAGGGAATGGAAAATAAGGGCAAGAATTGATGGCGCTACACTCTGTTGCAGCAGTCTGCTCTCTTCTTTCATATCCCTCTGACTTTTATTTAGTTCATCGTTATTGGGTCCCACAAATGTTGATTTTATTCTACTGTATCTTGATTCCTCTCTATTGTGTGGAAGTTCGTCTTTCATTCACTATGCTTATTTTGTTTGCCTTATTGTTTAATGATTCACTTGTCCATGTTTGCCAATGAATTCTTTAATCATATCGTGCCTCCTCTTTTGGCTTTGCAGGTTGGTGTGGTTTCAGATTATGATTTGTTAGCTCTGGATTCTATTTCAGGTTTTGTTAATTATTTTTCATTGTCAAAACTGAATGTATTGTGTATGTAATTCTACCAAACTAAAATGCATATTCTGTCTTTTTAGAGTACTGAGATTTTTAGGAATCACTCTATCATTTTCTTATTTGTTATAAAAGTTATCTGTTGTGCCTCATAGGATTGTTATTCTTGAAGGTTTTTAACTCTTGCTTAAGGTTCTAAGTTCTTGATTCTAGTTCTACTATTTGCTTTCTGCATAGTTTTTTCTGAAGCAATATGGAACAGATTGCTTGATTGCAAAACTTTATGCATGTCATAATTCTATAATATACTAATTTATTACCATCTAAGAGAGAGGTGCTGTAAATGTAATATGGTTGGCAACATTACATGCAAACTTTATGTGGTCTCTGGAAAGTGATACGATGTTAGTCAAATTACTCTTATTGCAACTGCAAGAATTATGGTTCCTTTTGAATGGTCTTATGCTGTCTGGGTCCTAGTGAAGGTGGATGGTTGATTAAGTTGATGGTTCATAGGCTAAATAGGTCCTTCAAGAAAGCTGATATTTGTTGTCACTATCGTTTGCAGTTGGAATTGTGACTTTCACTTGATTTTTTTTTTAAAAAAAAATCTAGGAGTAATTTTCTATAACTTAGAACACTAAAGGTACCTAACATATTAGGAGAATGTCATGCACTTCTATGCTTAAGGCATCTTGAAACCATTATTTCTCAAATATAATTATTTCCTTTTACAACAAGAGCAATGACTTAGATTTCAATTTATAGTTCTATAATTCTATCGTAGACAATGCACTATCTAAAAGTTCCTATTCTTCTCAGGTAGTGGACAAACTGATACAAGCATGTTTCCTGAGGTTGATAGTTCATGGAAAGTGAGTCATTTTTGCTTTCTTTGTTTCCTTGTAATACATATTATTTCTCTGCTCAATATATTTTTTTCAGAACAAATATGGTTAGGTGATACTGCAAATTTGGTTTGTTTGAGATATTTTTTGAAACAAGGTGAATTGTTGCTTCTCTAAGCAGTAAGCAGCATGGTCTCTTTTTTATCGCCCAAACTCTATAGTCTAAGATTGTTAACTGTTTGCCAATACTCTCCATGGTAGTGGTATTAGACTTTCAATAAATCATATATCTTCAATTAAGGATCATAATGTGTCATCCTGTCAACATGTTAGTCCATAATTATAGAATGCCATTAGTTAATCTCTGATAGTCAAGTTCATTAGGGGACTTTTTTCATAATATATGGTGATGCGATATAATTGATCTTTTTTGTTTCAAGAAATCTTGCAAGAAAATAAATGCACCTAATAAGGCAAGAGCTCATCCATGGAACGAACTTGAGAAGCCCTATTGTTGCTAGATTATATTTACCTTTTAGCGTAGTTATCTCAGCAACAAATTCCTGTATTGTTTATTGGCTATGATGTGACATTAGGCCTATTGGTACTAGTTCCTTGTGGATCAGTGTAGATTATTAATGGGAGCATTTTTATATTGTAATGTGCATTTTTTTTTTATACTGCAGTTGTGGAAGTGAAACATGCAGGAATAAGCATTTTTGTAAAATTTATTATTTACCCAGACAATGTCAAATTCTCGTGGATGATACATTGAGATATACGACCCAAAAAAGATACTATTTTGTTTCTTTTGGAATAACTAGACCTGTATGCACACTGAATTATGTGTCAGAATGCGGAACCTCACGTTCTTAGACTGTTGCAGACATTCAATGAAATCCAAAAGCTGCTACGTAAAACAAATGGTAAAGTTATTGGTGAGGTGATGACTGATGCCCCTCTTGTGGTTCGTGAAACTACCAATCTTGAAGATGCTGCAAGGTTCTACACAGTGTCTCCAATCTTTATGTTTCAGCAAGAATGTTGAACTGCTAAACAAATTGCAATTGCTAATTGCAGGCTGCTACTGGAGACAAAACACCGCAGATTTCCAGTCGTTGACAGTGCTGGTAAATTGGTATGTGATGTTCCAGTTGTTAAATTGTGTGTTTTATTTAGTTCTTGCTATTGAGGCTTTCAACATGCCCACTGAAGGTAGGTGTTATCACGAGGGGAAACGTGGTTAGTGCAGCACTCCAGATAAAGCATGCAAAGAGGATGAATTCTTGATTCCCGAATGGGAAGCACATATTGAAGGAGCCACTACGGATTATTAGACCGCACTGCTGCAGTTGTCTGATCATTGAGACTAGGCTTTTGATGCATATTTATGTTTTAGATATCTTAAACTAGGATACATCAAAATAGGTATGGACAGTGATTATTGATCATGTGAAGGCTCAGTTATGTCCCTGCTTAATATTTATGTGAAGGCTGAATTTCAAATTTTTTATCGCTTTTAGTTTGAATTATCCCATTCTGTTTGGAGGTTCAACTCGGTCTCAAAATGATAAGAAAACAGTCAACCCAAACGTGGATTTTGATGACATTTAATTTGAAGGATCGAACGATGTGACAGAGAGATGGTGAATATTGTATGTTAAAATTTTTTCATTTGCTTGTAAAATGTATTAGAATAAATAGCAGAAAATAAAATAATATAAATGACACAAATTGGTTATTTGGTTTGTAGCTTCTGTTGACTTTTATTCTAAGACTCGCGATACTTGATCGTACCGTTAAGTAATTTACTATAATTTTTTCTTCTGAAATCTTCAGAAAAAAGCAATGCATATAAATGTAAGTAGAAAATATTTACAGACTACTAAATCTACCGATAAAAATAAAAGATGAAGTTCAGTCGGCACTTTTGGATGGAGTAGCTGCTTGAATAAAGAACTTCGTTATTACCTTGGACCTTGAGCTCTCCTTTTATAAGCACGGTTCGGTCGACTGATAAATCCTTCGCTCGACTGATCTGTTCGGTCCACCGAACCTTCTATTGGTCGACTGAACTCTTTACTTTCCTTCTTCGCTAAGATCCGATCTTCGGACATTTATGATCTTTAATGGTTCGGTTGACCGATCACCATGTTCAGTCGACCGAACAGTGAACTTCCAATGTTCGTTGAGGTTTGCATTTAATTCTACAGTAATGATGTGATGATTCAGTCGACCGAACATAGGGATTGGTCAACTGATTAGCTTGACATCCTTCTTTACTTCGGCTCGATCTGATCTCTGTCATATCATCATAGTTTGGTCAACCGATCATCTGGTTCGGTCGACCGATCAGCCTTTGATCGAACTCTGTTCTACTCAATTCTGGTCTAAGTCAATTTAGTTCGGTCGACCGATCAGGGCGGTTCCTGCAAAACAGAGTTAAACAATATATCCCTGTAAAATAAAATTAGGACAATAATATATGTATAGTAAGATGCATGAGTATTATTGATCTTAGACCGACCGATCAGGGTGGTTCCTGCAAAACAAAGTTAAACAATATATCCCTGTAAAATAAAATTAGTACAATAATATATGAATAGTAAGATGCATGAGTATTATTGATCTTAATTTGGAAACCTTCCTGCTTTCTTCAGTTGGATCAACGACCTATGTTTGTTTCTTTCTAGAACACGACATCACTGTCGCTCCTCCAGTTTCATACCTCAACTTATCTGTCAAATATTGGTCCTCTAAACCTGTTTAGAATTTCTCTGCTTAGTGTCTGATCCCTGATCCACTAAGATTTTTCCTGCAATACTACATTAGCCAATAGCAATTATAGTAATATATAACCATATGGTAAAACTAAACTTAGAATTACCAAGATTCGCTGGTCCGACCCCCAAAACCTAGAGTTACCTTTCTTTGGAATTTTCTCCATATGGACTCACTCACTAGGACCTAAGGTTTTCTCCACCTGGATTTACTCACCAAAACTCAGCATTGGATCGGCCCACTAAGGATTTGATATCAGGTCCTCTAGACCTATCGAATCCACTGCTTCCACGATCTGCCGAGATTTCCCTTGCCTAACGGCAACTAGGACTTCCCTTGCTTAACCGCAATTAAGACTAGTCACTTGATTGACTTTTCACCATTATCTATCCAGGACTTCCCTTGATCAAGCTCATTTAAATATATTTATTAGATATTAAAATTTTGAAGGTCAATTACATCAACATAATTTATTATTGATGAACTAGAGCAATTTATATCACTTGAGATATTCCTTTTAATCAGTTTACTACATCTTTAAAATCATTTAGTTTTATTAAATATATGGAGAGAATCTCTCATTCCTCTGAAAAATTACAAGTATCACAGAGCCTCTTATAATTAGGCGGCAGTTATGAGTCATTGAAGCAACCCATCTAAATGAAGTACCTGATGGAATTCAGAGTTGCTCAAACACAATTGTCCATATTTTCATCAATGTACTTATTCAAATTTATTTAAATATTCTAATAATAAATTAAGAAAATCCCTATTAATCTGTTCTTAGGCCAATACGAAAGAGATAAATTACAAATAGCTACTAACCATTAGTACAAGTGGCAAAATATGGGGAGAGACATACTCGAATAGGCCGAGTTTCGATCCTAATACCTCATATGACAACGCTTTATGCCTTAACTATCGCACGCTCTGGGGGGATTTATGAAGTGAAGAGCGAGGGTGAAGAGCATGAAGTTTGCTAACCAAAAAGGATGGAGCGGTCGAGACGAGCTTCAAAACTAGAGGGCATGCGTTAGCACTCATTGATGTCTTTGTTGGGCGTGGTCCATTCTAGCCTATCTCCCTTCTTTTTAGTCTTCATGGTGAATGACCCACCCTTTCTTTTCTTTGAACCTTCTCAATCATCGAACTTACAGATATAAACTGAGTGTCATTTGATGAGTAAGATCGAACAAGGGAGAGGGATACGGAAAGGATACAGTAATGAAAGAGGAAGTCATTGCTAGAAGTAACGACTTGTTATGATCCATTGGTTCATATAGAATCCATATCTTCCTTTTCAATACGAAGATGTATCACGTCAGGAACCGTTGCTCAAACCGAATCCCACCAACGTTATGGAAGTTCTTGGATCAGTTGAAATAATATTAGTACCAATTAAAATCCAATTTGAAAAATTAGCTATGAAGATTCTGCACGGTCAGATATTCATACAAACACAAGGAGGCCCTTACCTTATTCCCAAGCAGGGAAATGGTTTCGATCCAATCTATTTAGTAAATCATGACCGTATTAAAGGATTAAAGTTAAGTTCAATGTTTTTAGAATCATCAAATCCGTAGTTTTAAACTGTCAATTTTGAATTGTGGAGTCTACCTGAGATGGAGGGAGTTTTTTCCTTCAATGTTATACCTTGAAAATTGGATCTAAAATGTGATCTAAATCTCGTGTTTGATGAAGGTTCCCTTCGGAGATTGTTGAACTAACTGACTTCTTAAATAAAAAGGTACATAAATAATTTTAAAACGTAAAAAACAAGACCTATCTGTTCGTAACATCAAATTAAAATAAACCTTTTTAATCATGAGAAAATATAATTTTGAGGTTGTCTTGAGAATAATATATTAGCAAAATAGTTGTACCAAAATATTACCGATACCATAATTTACTATGGATGAACAAAATTTTAATCGAAACATAATTTTGCTGTTAATATTGGAACTAATTTATACATAAAAAAATCCTGTTCGAATTTTTTTAAAGCAATGAGAGACTTGTTCACGCTAAAATAAAATCTCAAGTTGTAATTTTATTTATTTATTGCTATATTCTTAAAATAAAATCAAGAAGAATTGTTAAACGCTTCATATATTTTGTCACGATAAAATAAATTTATTGCTATTCGAATCAAACAAAAATGAGAGGGAGAAATATAAATAACCCTGAAATTGCAGGCTACACGAAACAATAATAAGAATTGCCGACATAACGTGAGAGAAAATAAAGCCATTCAACTCGTGTAGGTGCACCATATACCAAATAAAATGGTCTTATTTAAAATTTTAATTAGATATAGAGAAGATTAAATAGCCTTAATTAGCAAATAGAAAAAGAAAATGCATTTCTGAAATCTTATCAGTAAATTCTTTGAAAGCAATTCTGAGCACCAAGTTTACATGACATGAAATAAATCATGAGATGAAATTTGTGAATATGTACATGAGCTCTGAGCAATCATCAAGATAAACAGAACAGATCAAATTGTCTTCTGAAGGAGGTGCTCTATCACCGTATGAATTCATTTCATCGACTAAGAACTTCATGGTTTGAATGCGGATGAATCAGTATTCTCCAGATATGCCCAAAATGGTTTTGCAGGGGAACGAGCGAAGGCCTTCACCGATACCGGACTATCTTTGCTCTGCATATCGAGAAAACAATGTTATAGTTGATAAATTTATCGATCGAGCAGGCACAACTATAGGTAATTATTTTGGAAAGAATAATTGAAAACTAAGTAACTTTTTAAGTCATTAGAAATCATTAGTGAATCAAGTAATGAATAGCTTACCAATAGACATGTTCCAGCCTCAACATTGCAAACAGGATATTCTTGAGGGCAGCAGCTGTAGTGATCATCACAGCAGGTGGCAGCCTCAAGAGGGCAGCATCCCCAGGCAAAGCAGTACTTGCCGTATTCATAGACGCAGCAGCAGGTGGTGCTTGCCGGGCAAGAGAAGTATTTATCACAAACAGTAGGTGGGTTCACCGGCGATGGAGGAGATGGAGCAGGTTTGGGAGGGTTCCCTCCTGTCTTTGTGGGATAAGATGCTTCCATTGAGATGCCACACTTGCCAGAGGAAGCATTGATGGTTCGCTCCATCCTTATATAACCATTCTCTCCCCAGTCGCTTCCCCACGAGTTCCTAACTATCCAGTAGTCCTGGCCATTTTCAGTTCCATAGCCTACGACTGCAACACCATGGTCCAGTTCAGTTCCGCACCTTCCAGTGAATATTCCCTGAAAAACAAAAGAATGTCAATTGTAAGATCATGCATTTTAATGCTCACATTTGATTCTCTCGTATTACCTTTCTTGATTTAAGAACAGAAAGAAGCCAATTCATTCAGTCAATCAAGTTGGTGGAAAGCACACGCCAGAAGTTTTAGTAATGAAAACAATATCAAATATATAAGAAGCAAAATAGTTCTTTTACTTTCTTACCACAATTGTCTCGTCTATCGATATACAGTTCTTATAATCTTTTCCCTCCTAAGGTTTGATAAAAAAAGGACTTTTAGTTTAGTTATAGATTCCCTTTACTTATATATTCTTCCATAGAATAGTCCCTTCAATTCCACCTTCATGTGTCTATGAAAATTTATGCTACAAATAAAACAAAATCTGATGCCCCCAAAGAGTAGCTAGCACCAGTTAATATCTAAGTAAGAATGGGAGGTAATTTAAGGAGAGAAAAGTTATAAAAATCATCAGCTTATTACACGAACAATGATTTAACTGGTTTAATAAATCCAATAAATTTAACAAGATGCAAATTTTACCACATACCGAATTGTAGAGTTGGAACTCCCTGCCACCAGCCTCAATAGCAACACTAACTGGCTGGTGTGCAACAGCCTTTTTTAGGGATTTCTCATCGTTCTCTGGAACATCTTCATACCCATCAATAGACACAACCTTGGCATTCTTCTGCAAGATCATAAGCACAGCAAGTAAAACCACTGCAAGCACATTACCTAAGTTTGAAAGCATAAAATTCACATTGAATGTGACCAAGATACGTACCCTGTACTGGTCGCAGGTGCCATCACGAGCTGTATAGGGGTAATCCTCCTCGCTATCAATACCTCCATTTTGGATGATGAATTCGAAGGCATAGTCCATAAGGCCTCCATTGCAGCCCTGGTTATAGCTGGTGTCACACTCCACCAGCTCCTGCTCCGACAAGGTTTGAAGCTCTCCTGTCACAATCTGGTTTATGCCTTCCACAGCAGCAACAGTTGAGAATGCCCAGCAACTCCCTTCAATGGATTAAAAAAATGTCATATAGCCATGAACATCAATTTGTAGATACTTCATTTTTTGAACCAAGAAAATAAAGGAATTACTTTGGCACATTAACTGCTGTTTTAGGTAGATTGTGAAAACATGATCGCTAGAGCAATATTAAAGCTTTATTTCCTATTCTCCTGTTTCAAATATATGTAGAATTAAATGTTGTTTCTGTTCCAAATTATCAACTACAGATCATGTTGACAGCATAAATATTATCTGTGGCAGCACAGATTATTGTTGTTTCTTCTTATGTCACTGTTATCAAATTAAATTAACCACAATTAATTGGACACAACAAAACCATAGGACCAGAAGATCTGTTGTTGTTTCTAGTATTGTCAACGCTACATAGATATTCTAAATTAACATTTTTGAGACAAAAAAAAACACAACTGTGGCAAATCAACTATGATTTGAGGTTGACAGTTTAGTACCTTATGAAATTTTCTCATCAAATTCGATCAAGAAATCATAGTCTATGATCAACCAAGACTGCTGACATAATTGGCCCAAATGACCTCTACAAATAGATTAGTTATGATATAAAATTCCCCCATTACTTTAATCAATTAATTTATATTGACATTTAACGAAAGCAATCGTTATGTGATAAAGACAGAGCACAAAATACGGCAATAAATCCGACATCTGCGAGAGCTGAAATCACCAGAGTTGGTCCGAATATAACGGAACAGGGCAAAAGGGCAGATCGCGATCATAAATTACCAATCACGATCTTTTTCCTAGCCTCAAGCAAGCAACTGTAAGAAAAAATCAACAGCGAAAGAGACGGATGCTTACCGCATTGGCCCTGGTCCTTGACGGCGGCGACGGCGCCCTTAGCCCTCCAATCGACGGACTCTGGCAACTCCTCGCCGTCGTTGTACCGGTAGCGCCCTCCAGCTACCCGGTTGCGGCCTCGGCCGCGGGACCTGGTGCCGAGTAAGGTGGCACGGTACTCTTCGTTGGTGAGGTCCGCGAAACGATTGAGGCCGAGCCGGAAGCTACGGCGTCCGGCCGCGGCCGCGGCGTTGTGAGCGTCGATAAATCGGAGGTTGTCCTTGAAGATCTCGAACCGGCGATCCTCCTCTTCTCGGAGGGCGCTGTTGACGCGGCGGTGCTTGGCGCGCCAGCCGTCGTACAACATGCGTATCTCCTCCTCGGTGCGCTCCAGCCCCTTGACGCCGTGCTCCATATTGTAGGAGATGATGGACATGTCCGCCGAGACGGCGGCAGCGAGGCAGGACAAGAGGAAGAGGAGGAAGAGCCCGGTGGTGGTCATGGTTGGGGGAGGGGAAGAGGAATGGGAAAATAGGGATTTTGATGTCCAAGAGTGGGTGAAAGGGGGCACATTTATAGGCTCGGAGGGGCGGTGATGGCCATTAAAAATAGGATAAAAAATCGGATTAAAAATAGGAGGTGATGCTGTTTAATTAGACCTTATCTCTAAGTCGACTCTGTCTCTCCTGAAAAAAATAATAATAATAAGATTTCACCTTTAATTTTTTAAAAAATATTATCTTTAATTTAATTTTAGACTAACACAAATATATTTATTATAAATAAAATTTATATCATGAAATTTTATTTTCTTTTTTATATTTTAATTAAATTTGATCTTCATCATTAGCGCAATATTTAAAAAAGTAACTGCTCCACGTTGCTGGTAAAGAAACTGGTATGTGTTGATTTGCTGGCAAACTTATCTTTTCAGAATTTTACTAATTTTTAATTAATTGTGATATGGCATTTAAAGAAAAAGAGATGGTTTGAGCTAGCCAGTTGTTGAAGTTTATAATCGGATTTTTTTTAATGTCACGTCCATATCACGTCAAAAGCGAGTATTTATTTCTTGACCATAAAAAAAAATCTCTCAATAATTTCTTTACGTTTAATGTCACATCAATATTACGTAAAAAAATATATTTATCTCTTCCCTATAAAAACATTCCTCAAAAATTTATATAGGATATCGTTTATTTGCATTTTATATTATATATATAATATATTTATATACTGAACATATATTTAAAAGTATTTTTTTAAAAAATAGACGTTAAATAATAATTAATTTTATTTTTTTATTTTTTAAAAAATATTAATAAATTATAAAATAATTTAAATTTTAAAATGAGCACTATTACTTAAATGAAGACTACATCTACTGGTCCAAAATTTTAAGTGAGACCCTGTACACTTATTGGTAGGATGAGTTAGATCCATCTGTTTAATAAGTGAGGTATAGTCCACTCCACTAATGAATGGACAGAAGTTCAAGGATCTTGAACCAGAGGATTATGCGTCCAAATGAGGAGACACTCTCAACGTTAATAAAAAGAATTTACAAACTGATTAATTCTTTAATGATTAATTTAGTTTTACATAAAATTTTCATCAACTATTAAGATAAATTTAAAAGTGTCCATCAAGCCGATCCAGGCGGCTAACATTATTAAATTTAGGGGGTGCTTGGTTTGCAAAAGGGAATGAGAATAGGATTGAGATTCATTGAAGTAAAAAATGGGAATGGGGAGTTTTGAATATGTGGGACCCACCATTCTCATTCCCCCCATTTTACTTGGTAATGGTCCAATTCCATATTTTGGGGTTCGAATCCGTGGGCCCCACCATCAATACCCCAAACCAAACACTAAGGGGACGTTTGGTTCTCTCCTAGGAATCGGAATGAGAATGAGTATCATAGTATTATGGAATGTGAATGAGTATGAGCTTAGGTATCATTCTTAAAAATGATGTTTGGTTAGTTAAATATTTTCAATCGGAATGAACCTAAATTTCCTTTTTT
>JBBMJZ010000122.1:18049417-18089799 GCA_037833815.1 Zingiber zerumbet | reverse complement strand
CATCAAAATACAACTCGAGTCAGGTCAACTCGAATCGGGTCAACCAGGTCAACCTTGACCTAAGGTTGCACCAACAATATCTACAAGTAATTATGATGTAAATTGTATTTCTGAATCAACTAAGTATATCTTGACTTCTTCATTTTGATATACATCATTGTTTTAGGTAGTTATAGTATTTGCATTTCTATGGTTGACCGAGGCTTTATCTGACACATTGCTAACCATTCACTAGGCCTTCTTCTCTTTGTTGGGTACTCCAGATAGAATACCTGACCAGCTTGTACAGTAGAGATGAAAGGCTCAAACTTGTTGAATCTTTTATTTGCATTAACCTCAACTAAATTGTAGAAATAATGTATTATGGTACTCTTCTTAGAGTTGGATCATACTATGAGTATTTGAACAAGACACATCTTTTTAAAGGTAAAGTTAGATACTCAATCTCGATGATTTTCTCAAGTTTACCATAATAATCAAATTGACTATCATTGTTGTTTATGAATCATTTTATGTAAATACCAGAATTATTCATAAGTCTTTGTGAATCACGTTGGGCGATGTGAAATATGAATTTATTAACATAATAATCAGAACAGATTGTTATGTTACAGAGAGATCCTGATGCAAGATTTTTTTTAGTATTTCATCTTACACATTTAATATTCTACGGTAGTTCGCCTATAACGGTAATAATTATATAAATTAGGTACATATATAATACAGTTGCATTGTAATAAATAATTTAATCAATAACTTATATAAATTTGAAACCAATATGCAAATTTATCCTCTAACTTGGTCTCTACCTCACTTACACTTATTGATAAATTTTATAGATGTGGTTGTTGTTCGTACAAGCAGTCAAAGAAGTAATTTGAGGACATATTAGATAGCATGTCAAATATATTCTTCAATCTGTATTATATTTATAGTTTGTTACCTTATCTATGGTTTGACCTTTTCAAAGTTTAAGAGTATGAATGTCCTAGCAGCATGATATTCTTGTTCATCTAATTATCTAGAAATAGTTACACCCATTATCTTACCATGAAACTTGAAAATAAAAAGCATCTCTAAGTTTGTTGGTTGAGTATCATCAAAATTTTGAGGACGCTTACGATGTCTGATTTTCATACTATCAGCATAATAAAAGCAGATGGAAGTTACTTCTTCAACCAAATATATATTACATATTGATCCATCAACTCTTGCTTTGTTACAAACATTATTCTTTAATTTCCTCAAAAATCTTTCAAATGGGTACATCCATCTGTATTATACATGATCACCTAGTTGTGTCTCATAAGGTAAATAAACAGATGATGTTCCATATATAGAATCAAAAAGCTAGGTGAGAATATTCGTTCAAACTTACAGAGTATCATTGGAATGTATGTCTGAAGCCGAAGCATATCTGGTGTCATAATAACACTTGAAGTCAAATCTCTGAACAAGAGACTCAATTTTGTAAGTACTTACCAAACATTGTTAGAAAATAGGTCATGGAATGTTATTGAAATTAGTATTTGTATAAATACGTGGCAATCATGACTTTTCATTCTAAACATTTTTAACATATTCATATCAATACAGCGAGACATATTCAAGGCATATCTATCAAGAAATTTGATTGCTTTCAACCAAGTACATAATGCTTGTTTACCTTCATTATCTATTTTATAACATGCTTTTGAATATTTACCAGTTGTTTCATTCTGATGCAACTCATGTTTATTTACTAATTGTCTTAATTCCTCGTGTGATTTTGTTATATCTTTAGTTTTCCCATGAACATTCATCACAGTATTGAAAATGTTATCGAAAAATTTTTTCTCAACATACATCACATCTAAATTATACCGAATGAGTAAATACTTCCAATATGGAAACTCTCAAAATATATTTTTTTTCTCCAACCACACTTGTTCACTCTAACAATATACTTATTTATATTATTAGAATCATCTTGATATATTGATATAAATTCATAACTATTAATTTTATCAAGAACTTTTCACCTGATTTTGATACTGGAGGAGACTTCCTAACCATTTCATTCCTTTTGAAAATTTTCTTATTTCTTTTGAATGGTGATCAACTGGTAAATTTTTTTGATGATTATCAAACCAGGATATCTTTCCATTGCACGATAATGAAAATGCATCAGACTCACTCATATAATGTGGGTATGCTAAATTGCTAGCTGTGCTCCATCCTGACAATATTGACTATGCTGGAAAATCACTAATCATCCATAACAAAGTAGCATGCATTGTAAAGTTTGATTTGCCTTCAATATCATAAGTCTCAGACTCTACATTCCATAAATAACTTAACTCAACAATCAAGATAGTAAAAAAATATTTATTTTCCCTTTTGAATTTTGAGGACTAGGAATAAACATAGTAAGAAGCATGAATTTGTCTTTCATGCACATCCATGGAGGTAAGTTATATAATGTTAATATAACTAACCAAGATGAATATTATTATCCACAACTTCCAAATGACTGAAATCCATCTGCGGAAAATCCAAGTCTCACATTATGCGGTTTCAATGCAAAGAAGGAAAATATTGTATCAAAATATTTTCATGTCACAAGGATGACACATTATATCTCTTTTGTATACACGGTTTTGATGTCATCTCATGTAGCTTGTTGTTGCGGCAGATGCATACAAGCGTTGAAGGTTGCGCTAATTTTAAATAACGATTCAGTGTATTAGATTTGTTAGTATAGTTAATTATGGCAGTCGCCAGTTAGTGTTGATTTGTAATATAGGTAAACGCATCTTTTTTATTGAATGATTGTTTTTTCCTTCTCAACACCAATTTTTTAAAGTGCTGACAACATTATATTTTGATTTTTCATCTTGCATATCTTGTTCTAGATCAGAGTATCCTTTCCGATAAAATTAGATATTCCCACTTCTCACGTATAAGAAAATTGAGGAGAAGGGGTACTTGTTCTAGCTTGCTTGTCAATAAAATGGATGAGAACTTTCTGCTAACCAAGTATTGCAAGTGTACCGAACATAAAGTTGTAAAACCAACATGTGCTAATGGGGTGACAGGAGACATTTCTTATTCCATTATCATACTTCTGTTGCTGCTTCTGCAGTTATATTGCAAATGCAGCAGTAAATACTTCATGAAATACCTAAAGGAAACTCTGAATACTCATTCCTTTTTAACACTCGATTTATATTCTTCTACATGCAAACACAATAATTTCAGATTATATTCCTTATGTTAGATTTGTTATCTTCTAGACTTTGATCCTGAACTGGTTTTCCCATTCTGCTAACACCAGTCACTAGGATGGATAGCCCTCGGTGTCCTCCCATTTGTCCTGTCTAAAGTCAGAAATCAATGAGGAAAGTGATTGCTGACAATCATCAACGGAGGCATCTGTTTAATGAGAACTTTTTGTCTGTTTTGACATGATGACAATTCTTTTCATGAATTACACTAATACGCACATCCGAATAGATTGCAAGTTGTAGCAAACTCTTGATGTGATCATGTATAATACGTTTTTCATTTCATTTTGCACAACCAGTTGAGCAATGTAATCACCTTGTTGATTTTTTATCTTGTCGATATTTGGTCCCTCGAGACATGTCAGTTGGGTAGTTCATTCACGTGCTAAGTAGGAGGCTGCATCTTGCCGCTGGGAAAGCTCTTTTCATGTTTGTTAATAATACTTTGCCTCAAACAGGTACTCCTGTACTTCATTTCTTCTCGATCGCGAATTTATATATAAACTGAGCTTATATCGAAGTGAACTTCCTTGAAGCTGCTATCATGGATTCGCTACATGAGTCATACAAAGATGAAGATGGGTTTCTTTATATGTGCTACAGCAGTGAGAAAACATTTGGATGAATTCATCTCTCAGGCCTCAGTGTATATAATCTCCTTGTAATCAACAACCATAATGAGATAACTGGAGCAAATGTTCATTGGCTTATAAAAATTAAAAGCTCTATCATCATTTTGTTTGGAAGGTTATTTTTTTCTGAGAAAGCACACGAAAGTTGAATAAGATCTACAGCATGCATAACTTTTCATCAAGTCCAAGTCACAAACATCTGATTGATCGGCAAAGTGTGCCTACAAAAGGCTTTCTAGATAGGTTACATACGTTATTGGCATACCAAAGGGTCCTTTATGGGCTTTCAGCATAAGAATGTTTACCCTTTTTATTAGGATAGAGTTTGGCATGGCCGTTCAGGTATCGTTGCATCGACAACCTTTTGTTTACACTACACGGCAAGATATAGTCTCACTCAAAAGATCACTCCTCAAACTGAAACATTGATCGAGAAATGAAAGGAAATAAAAATGATTAGGAAATTACTCGGCCGACATGATGCAGTCAATAGCTTGCTTGCAAATCCCTGTCATTGTTGCCTCTGGCCCATATACCTACAAGTGTAATTTGAAACAGCAAAACAAGTCTACGTTTTACTACTTTATATGTAATAGAACATGAATAATGAGAAGTCAGTTCTAGGTTCTTACCTCGAGTGGTACCCCAAGTTCCTCACCGAGAGCCCGCATTTTTGCAAGGCCAATCTGATAATTGGGACCGCCTCGTCTCACAAAGATGTGCATCCTTGCGGCCTTTAGCTTTGCTTGCTGTGTTCAAATAGTAAATCTTGGAATCATGCTGACATTGTTTGTGCAACCGAAATCCAATTCATCAAGTCAACTAACCTTCTCTCTCAAAGCTCGGATAATGCCGTTAAATGTAGCTGCAACATCAGTGAAGTTAGCGATACCCCCACCGATAATAAGGGCTCTCTTGCGGCCATCAGGATCTGCGGTTGCACACTACAAAGCACAGAGGCCTCATTTTGGGGGTTTCGATGGAAAGAATAAACCTTCTTGAAAGAGTAGAAGAGAAAAATGCCAAAAAGATAAAATATAATCATACATCAACAACAACTCGGGCATATTGCAGGACCTCCTCCTCATTTGGAGCACCACTGTATTCTGCGTAATTTCCTAGTTCTGATGCATAACCCAAATCCCCAACCTAATTTTGACAATGTCAATCAAACTCAAGCAATACTATGAATTTGGTGCATAAATATTGTGAAATTCTGTAATAGAAACAACTTACTGTATCAGCGTATATGACGCTTGCACCGCCGCCAGCCACCATGGTCCATATGCGTCCTTTGGGATTTAGAATGGTGAACTTTAATGAGGCACTAGTCTGAAATCAAAATGATAGTACTTTAAATGAATGATCTACGTATGTGGACGTAGATATAGAAGTCACTAGTTGAAAGGAGAAAATAAAAGTGAGATACAAAGAATAGAGGGACAAATATTAGAGCACTAATACTTATTGCAGAATGTGTTCACGGGATCATTGGACGAAAACTGAATGAAGCATTGCAATGCCTGCTATGGATCAGGATGTTCTATTCTTTTTTCCTTATGTTAGCCATGTTCCTTTGGAATGTCTGAAGCACGCTTGCCATTAATTTCAGATGGGAATAGAAACAAATGAGCATGCATCTTCAATTGTTAAGGCACTGCCTATAATTATTTTCAGCACATACTTGAGTAAACTCCTCAAAGTTGTATGTAAATGTAGAATCTCTCCCATGCTACCTCAGAAGTTTAATAGCAGATTATTGGTGCAAAAAGATCTATATATTAAAATCACTACTGCTAGAGTTTATGTTTCATGACTACTGACACTATCAGAAAGACGCTCTGATAGAAAATCTAAAACTTCCTACCTTTTCATCGAGTCGGTGGATATAGCTTTCAGCAGGATTTAAGACTCTTCCAAAAGGGAGTGGAAATTCAATGTCCCCCCATCTGAAAAGCTTTTCAGAGCTAAGCCCAGTAATATCAAAAGATAGAGAGCTAACATCGAGCATATTTGCCTCAAGGCAAAGTAAGAACAATCACATACTTGTTGAAATTCTTAAAAGCAGCTGTGTCATCCAGTTCCCCTCGCATATCCAGTGGATATGGTTCTCCATTCACTAAAGTGAATGGGTTCATTTCAATAAAACTGAAATCCAAGTCTGCAATGATAACACAATTACTTCCAAGCCACAGTGATACATAACTAAAAAAGCAAATATGGTTGCTCTTAAGCATCTTTTCATGCACTAAAAGAACTTTCTTTCTGCAGAAGTCAGTTCTGTATTCAAAGGAATTCCTATGGACAAGTTAAGAAAGATCATAAAATCATAATGACTTTTTTTTTTTTGACAAGCAATTAGCTACTAGGCACAAAATATTTGTATAACTAAAAATATAAGCTTTCACATGTGCTGAACAAACCTTGGAATACAGCAAACACTCCTTTAATGAAGTCTCCTATTTTCCCCCGAACCTGTGAAACAATTGTCGTAAGTTAAGCTCTGTGAATCACCATTTCTGCCTGTGATCCAAAGCAGTTTAATCATTTTAATTACCAATAGTGCCCTAAAGAGGGTGGTTGTCATAGTAATTATAAACTTTTAGCCAAACAAGTCTGTTCTCATTTTATGCCCAAAAAGTAGGCAACTTTTATCATAATTATCACAAGTTGCTAGAAAAGGTGCTGATTTCATTGTACCTCAAGAGGGAGAGTCGCAATCAATGGAGCACATGCCTCGGTTGTCATGGACTTCTCAGTAGGAAGGAAGATGGTCTTAACTTTGTCCCAGTTGTCCTCAATTTCAATTCCTCCACACTCTGAGAAGCTAATGGTGCAACCAAGCATCTCAGATACAATGGAGAGGTAGTACTCTTGCTCATGGGGGATGAATGGCTCGACTATGAATGTAGTGATTGGTGCCCTGCACCCTTCCATTTCAACCTATATGCAATCACAATTCCTCCCATTTAGCGCACTCCAATACTCCAGCGCTTCACTAAAGTGCAAATTGGTACAGATGCTTACCTCCGATCCAAGGCGCGTCCTGACAAACTCAGCAATCTCGGCCAAGTCCAAGTTGAGGGCAACCAAGCCGCTCTTCCCACGCTTTCCGAACAACATGTCGGGTTTCACCACCAATTTCATGGAAGAGATCCATGGTTCCTTGTTCACCAATTCACTGAAGTCCGTCGATTGCGTAACCTAAATGCACCAAACAAATTAACAATTTTCACTTGCCGCGCTAATGGATCCGAGCTTTTATCTCCCACAGAGACAGACCAATTCCTACAATAAAAACTTGAAGAATCTAGAGGCCCCCCTCCAACTCCAACCAACGAAACTCAGACAATAGATAGAGCCTTCAGCGAAAAGGCAATCGGGAAAGAAGAAATCAAGCCAGAAGTGAGAAGACCAGATCACTTGAGATCGAACAACAAGTGTCAAGTAAAATTTGAAAACTGACACGGGAGATCAGGATTGGAGAAAATGAAATGGAGAAACAGCTCGCCTGGGCGGAGCAGATTTGGAGGTCGATGTCGGCGAGGCGCTTGAGGTGATGCTTGAGCAGGCGCTTCGAATCGTACTCGCGAATCTTCTTCCTGGCCATCTCCTCCTTCTCCTCTGGCCTCCAAACGGTTGCTCCTATCGATTCGATTGATCGACTGAAGTTGAGACGATACGGAATCAGAGATCGGAGGAGATATGACAGAAGGCTGTCGGAAGAGCTACCATATTCTATGCGGAAAATCAATCTACCGTTGGATGCGACGAATCAAGGATCTGAAGTAGATTTGGATTAGATTTGCAACGGTGGAAATCGTGTTAATTAAATAACGCGGCCGATAAAAAAATTCAAAAGTGACTTTATTTTGGATGATTTACCGAACAATGTAGTTTTGAATATATGAAAGTTTGTTAAGGTATCTTGAATTTGATATACTATATATATCTTAGTTTAATCTAAATTAAAAATTACAACTTTTTAAAATTTACAACGTGCGTGTTGTTGATGTTAGAGTATTAGCAACACCTTGTTGGTGTTGTTAAATACTCTAACATCTATAATGTAAGTTGTAAACTTTAAAAAGTCATATTTTTTTATTCAGGTTAAATCATAAAACATATAATATATTAAATTGAATTTCATTTAAAGATCTTTGATTTAATATATTGTACATCTTATAAATCAATCCGAATTAAAAGTTATGACATTTTAAAATTAAATTTATAGTTATAGTTGTTATGATTTCATATTTACTATAACATGTATGCTGGGTAAATTTTAAGAGACTATAACTTTTGAGTCAAGTTGATTCACGAGACACACAATATATCAAATCGAAGATATCTAAGTGATCTTTGATTTGATATATTATGTATTTCATGATTCAACATAAATCAAAAGTTATGACATTTCAAAGTTTACAACATGTGTGTTGCCGATCTTAAAGTATCAGCAACACCTTATTGCTTATCTTCTAAGATCAGTAATACATTATTGTTGATACTCTAAGATCAGCAACATGTCATAAACTTTGAGAGGTCATAACTTTTTAATTCAGGTTAAACTACGAAACACATAATATATCAAATCTAAGATATTTCGATTTGATATATTGTGTGTTTCATGATTCAATTTGAATTAAAAATTATGGCATTTCAAAGTTTACAGTTCAACACGTTATTGATGGTCTTTATTGGATCTTCTGAAGACCAACAACATGTTGTTACTAATCTTATGAAGATAAACAATATATTGTTGTTGGTCTTCTAATGATCAGCAACACGTTGTAGCAGCAAAGAAATCGTAACTGTTACAACTTTGAGATACCATAACTTTTGATTCGGATTAAACTATAAGACGCATAGTATATTAAATTGAAAATCTATAACCAAACTACAATTTGATAAAGTTTTTATTTTTAGAATGTCTTAGGTTCATCAGCCGGTTTCATTCAAAATGTGACTAATGGACTTAAAAAAACTAGGAATGATATGAAACTAAGATCTATGTATTCATCTGGTTCTCCTAACTACAGTCATATCCGTAACCACATATGCAATACATCATATTAAGATCAACTTTTTTTTTTCAAAACCTATAGCACAGATTCATTTCTTAATATGACATACTTAATTAGTTAATATAGAAAAAAATTGTCTCATAAAATCACCAATATATATTACACTAATAATATTTTTAAATACAAGTATAAGATGATTTTATAATATATCAAATAATAATTTACAAATAACTACAATATTTCAACAACAATAATAATCTAATAAAAATAATTATCATACTAGCATCAATTTATAACTATTATACCATAAAATAGCAATAATAGTTTTAAATTTTACAACAACAACACATATTACAACAACACACAATAAAAAGTATAATAATTTAGAAAAAATAACAATTAGCTACATACATCAATAGAGATTGTAATAAAAATAAAATATTATGAATATTTCTCTTTAAGATCTACAACAAATCAATCATGTTTGAGATTTTATTGATTAGGAAAAGCAAAGTTCTTTATATCATCTAACCAAAAATTAAGTTCTCTAGTGTTTTCAAATATCCTAGATAATTTTATATAGTAAAATAGCTTAATTGATCTTCCTTGGTATATATGACTCTTGCTTCATATTCTTTTATTATCCTTAGTCCTCTGCAAGAGGAGATAAATATTCTATAAAAAAAATAATTAAAAAGATTCTTGTTAATTCAAAGAAAAAGGAAATAAAGCTGGATTAGTACTATTATAATTATAAGAATAAATAATCTCTTCTTATTATTGTTCAAATATAGTATAAAATTATGACCTTTCATAACATAATTTATTCCATAACCATGTGATTCTTTCTCCACATTATTTTCAAAAGGGAGAACATTTGAATAGCAGAATAAAATATAAGGATAAAAAAACTAGAGTCGAACAATTGACGTATTGTTAATGAGACTTTTATATATGTTAAGAAAATCAGTCCAGTCTAAATAATTAATTAGAAAGTCAAAGTTCTGATACTAAAATATCTTATCAAAGTGACAACATAGTCTAGTAAACCAATAATTATATGAAAAAGGTTAGACCAACTTAAAACTATAGTCTTCGAATAAATTAGTTAGAAATTATGACGTTATTATAAGTAACCCGGGATAGTTTTGATGTGGTCAACTAAGTTAAGTTAGGTTCTGTGTATATGTAATGTCTTGTGTCTAAGTGTGCAGGAGCTTAGGAATGCAAGAAGTAGAGTGGAAGACGCAGCTAGCGAGAAACATGACATGGAAGAGAGTCGACGGGCTTGGTGCATCCGAGAGACGAGATGCTGCAGAAGAGTACACTGGTATACGAGAAGGATGTGTGCGACGTTCGAGGGACGAGAAGTCAGGGAGGAAGCTTGCTCGAAGGGGAGGTCGGAAGATGAGTCTGAGTGAGCCCAATTCCGGATGGACGAAATCACCAGACGATGAGAGCAGTGGAAGAGCCAATGTGGAGCTGCTGGAGGTGCCCTCAATGTGGTTGGAGGTGCCTCCGTGCCTTTCTGTGGGAAGGCACCTTCAACAGGGTTGAGGGCCCTTCAACCACCCATGGAAGTGCCTTCAACCTTTTGAAGGCGCCTTAGACTAGGTAAAATGTAACCGTTAGCGAAGATAAAACCTTATCTTCGCTTGCCTCGTTGGAGGCGCCTTCCAGCATTATATAATATTTTTTAGGAGCTATAAAAAGACCTCTGGACCTCAGAAATATTCAAGAACTGAACAACAACTTCTGTGTTAAATTTCTTAGTCATTTTCTGAGCTGTCAACATGTGTAAAAGGCTTTTCCACCTTCAACCAAGGAGAATTTTAGTAAGCTCTCATTTACCTTAGATTAACAACCATCTATGTAGTAACCAAGTAAATATTTGTCTTTTACTTTCTCTTTTCAGTTATTATTTCTTTATGTCAATTGTTTTTTATTAATTAACCTATACTACTACTAATCTAGGTCAAAAGAAGAAGAAAGGGGTTATTTTTATTTTATAGGTAATTCATCCTCCTCTTGCCGACCAGCTTACCAACAGTTATTTATAATTTTCAGTCAACATTAAGAAAATTATAAAATAAATAATGAAAGAGATCTATAATAAAATCCAATATTCAATTAGATAAGAACACCCAAGTATTTTTACCTCATCAAATTTAATGTATTACCTTAAACATGAATTATTATTACCACCTATCTAAGCATGAGATTAGACCATAACCATTGCATTCCTTTTCTCACTTGGATGGCACGACGGTGGTGTAGAGGGACATCGGGGTGGTGGGGACGACGATGAGGGTCGACTATTGCATCCAACTTATTCAGCTACTGCGGATGACCCATCTCGATGATAAGGGGAACTATGAGGATAAGAGAGATGGTGTCAGCAATCCACTCGTCTTTTCCAATACTACGAAGGTACTTCTGGTCATGATGACAGCCTCGTGCAACTACGACCCTACCTCGCATGACAATCATAGACTCCTAGACAAAACTTAACACATGGGAGAGCAAGTAAACGAACTCTTCGACGAAGACAAAACAAGAGATTAGGCTTTTTTTGTGAGAAAAAAAATAAAATTATTCGGAGTTTTTTTTTATAAATGATGATAAATCTCATCCGCCGCATTGACTAGTCCTGCGATGATCGGTCCAGTCTTATGAAATTTTTCCACGGTCACTAAGATAAATCGAGAAGTGCTCATGGTGGACTGCAAGAAGTCCAGTATCCTTTGATTGCATGCCTTATTTAGAAAAAAAATTCAATAAATTTACTATAATTGGGATAAACCTGTGAAGTTTTTTTTAATGAACAGTAACAAGGGAGACCGAATATTATAGTAAAAAAATGAGAAGGATTATATGATTTAGTTAATTTTAGAATGGATACATTTTTTTTAATAATATACAAAACTAGCTACGGGTATTTGGTAAATCGCTGTTTTTTTAACAATTATTTATTTTATTCTTTTGTAAATAACGAACCTGGCTAAAGCCCAATGTTTTTTTTAAGAAAACAACTGTTTTCGGGGCGTAGCCTAAGTCCAGAGAGCAGCCCAGCAGATGCGATCACGTGCAAAACACTTGCTCCAAAATCGATGTATTTGTTTGTCGTCTAAGGCTTGCCGGCTGCCGCCGCCTACCCGATCTCCATCCTTCGCCGCCTCGCCCCGTCGCCGCCTCGCCGCCTCGCCGCCTCGCCGCTGCCGCATAGAAAGCTCTTTCATCAGACCGAGAATCCTTCATCAAGGTTCAAGCTTAGTCCAAACTGTTCTAGGGTCTCCTTTCAGCATTTCCTTTTCCCTTTTTCTTTTATTTCGCTTTTTTTTTTCATTGATTTGGACTGTGTAGACACTTAGATTCATTGATGGATAATTAGGTTTCATGTTGGTTTGTTCGTTTGTTTTTTCTTTTGCAATTAATTTCCATAATCAAAGGCTGAAGCTGGTGGTCTTTCAGGTTGATTGAAAGGTTACGGATAACGAGATGCCTACGCTTCAGTCCGCTTTACCTCCTGAACTCGCCGACAACGTCATCCGAGTAAAGACTCTGATGTTTCTGAATTTGCTGCGCTTTCCTGTGTAGTTTTCTAACTCCTTTTCCCCTTCGAATTTGTAGTTGTATCGTGAATGCCTGCGAAGAGCACGTTTTGTTGGTCATCAGGTTAAGTTTGCTCTTCCATCTTTCTAGAATGCCATCAATTGAAGTTTTAACCGAGGCTTTCGGTTAATCAGCTACATTATCTTTTCTTTTTCTTAGATATTTATTGGGTAATAAGAATTGATGGAGAAAGTGCAGAAGTTTTTCTAGTCTGTGATTTCTGATTCATCGATAGCAATATTCAGAGTAATTCTCTGCCATTTGCATGCATGTTAATTAATATATCATTTTCTCCTCCAATGATTGGGACAGAAGAATCAGTCAAATCTAGAGCAGTATAATTCAAGTGAAGAATTTCTTGAGAACTATAAGAGGCATGTCTTGTAAACTATAACTCATTATAATTTGGAAAGTGAAGTATTCTACAGAATTATCTTCTGTTGTTACATTGGATTTTATCTTGTTATTTGAACATTACCAGATATTTTCTCATACCTTTCCATTATGTTAATCAAGCTTTCTTATTCCCTTTATCTTTCAGCTCCTATCATCTCAACTTATCAATTTATTGCCCGTCTTTGAATGTGTCCAAATAGTAGGTTTTTAATCATTTCTATAATAAGCTTGCACATGTAACTTAGCATTTAAATCTTTGATATCATTTGTTTCTTTACTACCTAGCATTCTTCAGTCTTCACCAATAAGTTACAGATGGTGATACAGTAATTTCAGGGGGGGGGGGGGGGAATTAACATTCTGTGCACATGACAATGACACAAAATTTCACAAGTTATCTTCAATTTAACCATTTACTCCGCACCCTAGAAATATTGTATAATTTTCTTTCCATGTGTTTTTCTTAATTTGCTCTTTTTTTTTTATTGAATTATGATATAACTACAGAACATTGTTGAATTGGATCCACTAAGATGATTAGATAAAAAGTAATCTGTTTGGCATTTGTTTATCTCAGGTTATCTTCAATGATATATGTGTGATCTTGCTAATTGTGATAAGTAGTGATTAAATGAACATTCTTTTTATGAATGAAATCAATTTTTTTAATATAAACTGAAATAGTTAATAGAAATATTATGATCCAGCTCCTTCCTTTAAAATTGCAGATATCTTTTGCTCCAGCCACAACTTTACAATACAAATATTAAACCATGTCTCATATACTTATATTTATTAATGATTTTTGGCTTGCTCCTGTAGCAATGAGTGTTGCTAACAGAAACTTGGTGGATTATAAATGGGTATTTTACACCAGCCTTATTTGGTGCCAAAGCTTTTGTAGCAAAGGGTATTGGAATAAACATTAGTGATATATACCTTCACTCATTCAAGACACAGGAACAACTATGTAGGAATATTAGAATTTTCATCAGGGTGTAAATCTGCTGGCGCTACTTATTGAGAAATGCAATGGTCTCTTATGCTCTGATTACTTCAGAGCTCAAATGAAGGGATTGATTGCACCGAAATCGTGACAGAATCCCTCGTTTATGATCCGTTTGTTGATCACTTTTTTCATCCACCCGAAATCGGATGGAACGGAGTTACTATCCTTCTACAATAATTTCCTTGACGAACTCCGGTCATCAACATAATCGACGGCATGAAATCACAAGCCTCACAACAACTCCCCCGATGAACTCTTGTAACTAACAACCATCATATAGTGAAATTGCCGCTTGGCTGCAAATCACAACTGTGGAAGCTGCAAGCTTGCGGCCTAGCCATGAAGGCAGCAAGCTCGTCTATCATTTCCTCCTTTCCTTTCTTCCACCCATCAGTGTTTCTCCTTTTCCTCCCTCTTCTTTCTCTTCCTTTCCTTTAGTGATTTTTTTTTTTGGGCTGATTCCTTTTCCTCCACCATCTACACTTCAGGGTAAAGACAACATTAATGGCAAAATATGGTGGCAATTGTTAGATGAATTAGGCACTCAGATCAAAACTCCATATTTTGAACATAGCTTTTACCAGATCATCCTTTTTTCTCAACATTCTATCCATTCAGTTGTTTTCTGATTCTCTCTCTTAGTATCTGGATGGATGTCAGATAATGCAATTTTCCAATGTGTGATTGATGACTACAACTTTCTTTTTAATTCATCTAATTGTCCAAACAAGCTTTGGAAGCAATCAGGTATAATATGCTCAGACTTTTAACAAGTTGGGGTTTTGGTTGGGTGCAGGACACAATTGTTTTTTTGCTTTATTAAAGGGTAAGTTATCATCATACTTTTATTTTATCTAATACTATATGGGTAATTATTTTCTCTGGTAGTATTTTCCCTACACTAATTTTATTTTGTGACACAATTTACTCACATAAGTTGTGAACTAATAGAAGAGTGTCGGCTAGGGATTTGGGACTTGGAGGAGGGCATCGGTATAAATGTTTAAACTGAAGGAGATTTTGACACCTAATTTAGTCTCACATGGTTTTCATGAGAGAACTATCAAGAATTTGATCTTGAACATTTTGGGCTGACGATTGAGCTTAACAAGTCAATGAACCAATTCTCACTTGAGTTTTGGTCTTCACATATTTTGGTTGTTCGATATTTTTAAAGAATTTATTTCTTGTGACCTTCCTGAACAGAACACCATTCCATTCTCCCTTGTTAGTGCACCTATTTTGCTTGGTTTATAAGGAGGTTGAATTTTCTACACTGTACATGGTTTATCTCAGGGCATATAATACAAGTTTAGATCTCAGATACTTGTTTTATTTCTTTAATCTGTAGCTGCATTTAGGATATAGAGTATTCATGCAAATGGTATCTTTTTGCAGCAACACAACACTGCACTTGTAGTCGACATGGTGAGGCAACAATTCAGAAAACATATGCATGAAACTGATCCGGAGAAAATACAAAAGTTAAAGGATGAGTAAGTTGGTACAACCAGAGCCCATTTTGTCATATTTCAGCAACATTCGGTCATGATTTTTTTTTCTCCATTTTCCATACAGTGCTGCCAGGGGCCTTATCAATCACATCCTCTATGAATCAGAGAAGATGACTGGTAAAAAATTTTCAGGACCCAAATGATTTCATGTGCCCGAATGTTCAAAACCAAGATGAATAATTTGTCCAAATGCTACCTTTCTGCTAATCTGCATGGACAAATCTCAAAAACTATGATCGAATTCATTGGTTTCTTAGCTATTCATGTTGACTCTTGAATGCATTTGAACTCCTAAAAAAATACGGATATTATATGCATAATTGTACCAGAATTTTGAATTGTTCAAGTCACCTTTAGAGTTTCTTGCAAGCTAGATTGTCTCCTTTCTTCTCTCTTTGCTATCAGTGGGCGTTCAATTCTGTGTGGCTCCATGTTCTGTTTCTCCATAAAAAGCTCTGCGTTAATGCAGCAAATAAGATTCTTATGCTGTAAAAAGGTTATAATCTTAAACAATTTTATCGGGACCTCCGTTTTTAAAGGCTCCATGCTTTTCCATGGCTGAATTTCTCAAAATATTCCAGTTTGTTTTTCCGATTCTACTCTCCGTGGTTCATCGTTCCAACTGGCTCTCAAGCCACCCGTTGCTTGAAAGTTAAAACTTGCTTTACTTGTTCATGTGCTTTAGTTTTTCCTTACCCGAGTTGGTGAGGTTAAGAGGCGTAGGAGAATAGGGGATGACAGAGCGGCGAATGGGGAATATTGACGTGACCATCCTTTCAACGTAAATACATATCTGAAATTTCTAATTATGCCTCCGCTGGCAACATATTGTGAAAGTTAAAATACTTCCAATAATATTTTCAGGACGTATCACAGACGGTGAACACATAATATCTCCGGCATAATGATTAGGGGTCGATTCTCAGTTACCCCACCATGCGCCTGACACCTCCATATTTGTAGGATTGACACTAAAGAGCCGTTAATATAACAGATCTATATCTAAAATACTTTCAACAAATAGCTTGTTTGAAACTAATCCTTCACAAGTAAATCGTATATTTGTTAAAAGTAATTATACTTTTAGACATCTTACATAAACACATGAGCACAGCAAATGACCCTATTGTACGTTAATGACCCATGATATCGTATTTATTTTATTTTATTTTAAATTGTTTTATATTTTAAATGACCCATGATTGAATACTGCCAAGCAGAGGCACTTTTATCCTACCCATCCCACAGACCCCTACAACACCTATTAGCCAACACAACCCGTGTTGGATCATGCCTGAACCAGCCCAATCCAACCTACATGCTAGGCTGGACCGAGTTTATTGGTCCGCAACCTTGATCCTTTTTTGCTCATTTCATAATTTACACATCGGATCACGGTCAAAATCAAATTAAAATTGACTACGATCTCCTTTAGATTTACCTTTTCATTCAAATTATAATTTAGATAAAGGCAGGTGTTTAAAGGCTGCCGACGATGGATAAACCGTATGACACCGAGTAAAAGGCTGCTCATTCACCGCCGGCAGCCTCTAGACACCTGCTGCTATCCAAACTATAATCTGGATATAAAAAAATAAATCTAAAAAAAATCACAGTCAATGTTCACCGTGATGGCAGGCTGGATCATGCTAAGCCCCTACTGGGCTATGCCACCACAGCTCAAATCAAGTTGGACGTCGTGCAGTCCAACCCAATCCACACGTGCCCCTATCTAACCCCTATCTAACCTACACTTGTGCATTTGTAAAATCCTAGATTCCGTAATCCACCTTATACACGCCGATTGAGTCGCTTGAAATTTTCACTGCTGCAAATGCCCAGGTACACATAATTTATGATTAAAAAACATATATGGCCGCAGGAATTAATAAAAAGCCATCGGAAGAAAACCCCTAGCTGGGCGTTCAACAATAATCAGCTAAAAAACAGCTTATAGCATGAAAAGAAAGAAAAAAAGAGGAAAAATTAAAACGACACATGCAATCTTACATTTCGGACGTCAAAAATGCCACTAGGATCCCTCCACTAATCCAATGGAAAATCTGACTTTTGGTATACAAGCGCATTTTTCCAGTAGCAATAAAAATAAACCGCAGGAAACCCAACGGGAATCAACCCGCCACAATACGTTCAAAGTTCAATCAGTCATCGCCCTGTTGCCTACTCTTAAGTACTAGTTGAGGTGCTGCTCGGCATCCCTGGGGCTCCCGCCGTCAGGTCGTGGAAATTGCTCCTGCAGCTCGTTTCTCGACAATGATCCATTACCATAGCCTGGTGACGTTGGCAACACGGGGCCTGAAGCCAGTACATTGAGCTCATGCCCTGCAACTAGTGAAGGTCCATGCCCCTCCACAACCTGTGGAGCTTCTGCTACTGCTGCAACGGGTGTTGCAATGACACAAGGAGCAGGTGTAGAGTCCCAGCCACTAGGCCTCTTAACCCTCTCACGACTCCTGCTCCTACTTCGGCTCCTGCTTCTCGATGACCAACTCCGACTACGGCTCCAACTGCGACTGCGACTGCGACTACGACTTTGACTCCTGCTCCCACTTCTACCTCTGCTTCTATCATAACCCCATGTCCGAACCATCTCTGGACTACGACTATAACTTCTCTCCCTGCCCCTTTCTCCAAATCCCCTGCGGCCATCATATCGCTTTCTTCCATCTGAGTTTATGCTTCGGTCATGTGGACTCCAATCATGTCGACCACGACCTCCAGGTCCACCTGGTCCACCAAACCCTCGACCTCTAGGTGCACGACCACCAAAGAAATCTTGCCTGCCACCACGTCCGCCAAAGCCAGCAGGCCCACCGTACCCACCAGGACCATCCCTCATGCCACCACCAGGACCATCCCTCATGCCACCGCCACGTCCAGTAAAGCCACTGGGACCATCCCTCATGCCGCCGCCACGGCCACCTCTAGCATTCCACCTACCAGCGCCGCCAACATTGCCTCCACCTGAATCCCATCGATTGGGTTCATTACGAGGCCTGGACAGGGGTGGACCACCACGACCAGCCATCTCACGAATCTCAGGAGGAACTCGCTGGTTTGAACCTTCAAGAACTTTTACAAGATCAACAGCATGTTTCCAATCTTGGTCAGTAAAGAATGTGTATGCTACTCCTGTAGCCCCAGCCCTCCCAGTTCTTCCAATCCTATGAACATAGTCCTCAATCCCAGTAGGAAAGTCAAAATTGATAACTATCCTGAAATACATCAAACAGACAACCAAATGTCAACCTGTAAACCCAAAAATATACTTTGCATAAGTTTGAAACTGATAAAGATAACATAATTTGCAGGTGAGTAGACTAGATATGCTATATAGATTAAGCAAAATTGATTACAAGGATACGCTTACTGATGAAAATATTTTGTTTTTAAGTAAAAGTGATCATATGGATACACTAAAAAAGCAACAAGGAACAATTAAGTGTAGTTATTTTAGCAAACCATGAGACACAATAATACTCCATGCAGATTAACCAATCCGTAGGGCATATTGATATGACCTTTAAGCAAAAGTATATCCATAAAACATAAATTTGAATTAAAAAAACTTCAATAGGGTATATTGGTAAAATTTCAACATCTAGACATCTAACTTTCCATGTACCGATATTTTACCATCCAGCTATACACACATGGGAAGCTAACTCAATAACAGAAATCAAATCTGAACTGACTAGGTTCACTGAAGTACTAAAAAAAATAAGTACTGGAGAGAAAAAAAGATTAAGAACCAGCAGACACGACCTACGGATTTCCAATGACAAAAAAGACTAATGCTCATCTTTAAGACAAATCTATGGCATTTACAACAGATAAAAATTTAACAGAAAAATAAAATAATACCATGAAGTTTAAGAAAGACCCACCTGATGTCTTTGATATCAAGTCCCCTGGCGGCAACATCAGTGGCAACAAGAACTGGAGCCCTGCCAGAGCGGAATTGGAATAGAACATGATCCCTTTCACTTTGAGATTTGTCGCCATGAATGGAAGCTGCACCAAATGTTCGCCCTAGACTGCGAGCCAACTGATCACACTGCCTCTTTGTGGAACAGAATATAATGACCTTAGATCCACGCTCCTGAGTTCTAAGAATCTGTTCCAAGCGCCTTGATTTATCCATTGGTGTAACAACCTCTATATGCTAAGAGTCAAAGAATCAAAATTAGAAGTGAACTGTACTATCTATTAAACAAACATACAAAAGGTAGATATACTAAACATCAAATGCTCCCGCAATTCCCAGTAAGCAAGTCAAATTCACCAATAACCAAGAGAAACCACATTATCAAGTGTTAGTAAAAACTAATCTAGAATTAACCATAACTCATCGTACAAAATAATAGTATATTTTCAACTTAACTGAAGAAATCGAGTAAAATACAGAAATACTAAGGGGTTCAGCAAATAATCTTCTCATCAGCCAATTGCTCATGAAAAATTTATGCAATTTTCTACTGAAATTAGAAAAACAGAAATGAACAGAAATTTGCTGAAATAGACAAGAACCAGATATTATGTTGATATATTTACCTGAGTGATTGACTTATTAGCAACAAGCTCATTGACATTGCCAATATTCACCTGAACTGGATTCTTCAACAAATCATTGGCTATTTTTCTTACTTCCTTTGGCCAAGTTGCTGTATACATGAGAGTTTGCCTGTGAGGAGGGATCTCATTAACAATCTTCCTAATTTGTGGTTCAAAACCCATATCCAGCATGCGGTCAGCTTCATCAAGGACCAGAAATGAAACTTGACGGAAACTGATTTTCTTCATCTCAAGGAAATCGTTGAGGCGGCCTGGAGTTGCAATTACAATATCCGCTCCTCGTTCAATCTCTTTCAGTTGAGGACCTTTTGGAGCTCCACCATATAAGCACTAATACAATAAGATGAAATCAAAGATCAATTATCAAAGCATAGAAATTTTTTAAATAAGGTAACCGAAATTAATTGATCATACTAAGAAATTTTGTCCACAGGACAACCATGTATGCATCAGTCATGACTGGTTCCTGAATTTCTTGTTGCAATTGGAATCAGTCAAATAGAGAATTTATAATTTAAAATATAAATAGAATTGCATTTACAAGATATAAAGTAAATTGGATACATGGAGAAAAGGCTACTGGTAAACATATGTAACTTGTGCAGCCCAATGAGCTTCTAGAATGGATGTACAAAGAATTCTCCCATTGCTGGAGTGGTATTTGTATACAAATATTATAGATAATGAATCAAAAAACATTAGCAGCACATCTAAATTACTGAGACTTCAAAGGAAATATAAAAATCTATCATCACAAAACTTACTGTACAAGAAATTCTTGATGAGCGTCCAAATTTAAAAGCCTCATCTTGTATTTGAGAAGCAAGTTCCCGAGTTGGAGCCAAAACTAATACAGTTGGTCCAAATTGAGGATTATTTTGGCAACGTCTCAGATGAATGAATGCAGGTATAAGATAGCCTAGTGTCTTGCCGGAACCAGTTTTGGCAATTGCAACAATATCCCTGTTCTGTAATGCAACAGGCCATGTTTGTGCCTGTATTGGTGTTGGAGTTGAAAATCCAGCCAGATGCATCTGATAAAGCAATCAAGAAAAATAAAATGTAAACAAACATTATGTGACATTGACATAGTTAAATTTAAAGTCCCTGAATCAAATTAAATCCCCAAAAGGCTGGGACAAACATGGCTTGCTGGCAAAACTAAATCATGTTAAAAACGTCAAGAGTATACATATATACCCAACTTACCAACATTTATTAAAAAAAATCTTGATCAAACCTAATATCTGTCCAATGGATACAATCAGTTAATAATGTGACTTCATTTTGGTTCAACGCACCTCTAGAGAAATGATCCAGCATTAAATACAGGATATGTACCATCCCCACATGTAAAATCATAACTGTAACCAAGATAAACCAACAAACTCAACTTGACTAAATGTTTCCCTAGTGGCAGAACATAGTAGGTCCATACAGATCCAATGCTATGTACATTCAGTGTAGACCTGGTACCAAAAGAAAACCTAACCAAATGAGATGGAGATCACAAATGTAGTTTACAATGTTTGCCATAAGGTCTGAAATAGAGAACCCCGTCGTTCTCACTACAGCATTTATATATATTTTAATCTTTTTTAAATACAATTTGCAAAATAATCCAAATTTTTTCTTCCATTTTAACCTTCATAGGTTCTACAACCATAAAATCATGAGCAAAAATACACAAACTTTAAAGATGAAACAAACCATTATTCTCTACATTGCATGTACTACAAAATTACCAGTACTATCGGACATATTTTTTTTTATATAGACATGGTTAAATGTGAAAAGTGAGTAGACCAACCTCACCGTATTTACGCAACAAAACAAGGTGGCCTCAATCATGGCGGAGAGGACCTTGATCAGAGTAACAAATTGTCATCTCTAGTCAGATGAAAACCCGCAAAATCAAGAAGCAACCCTCTAAAAGCAGAGTTAGGCATGGAGGATCATTGTTGCAACAACTAGAAACGGATCAAGCACACAGCAACCAACTCCAAGAATCATTAAAATGATCATTGACCAAAGAAGTTGACAGATCATGAAAATGCTGAGAAATCCTGAGCAAAAAAACTTGTTTGCATGATTTAGAATTACCAGCCAGTAAAAATTTGGGTGCAGACTCTCCTAGAAATCAGAACACCTAGGCTATCCAGGTTGTTATTTCCCAATAATGGGTGCACAAAGGATCAAATCTATTGGATCAGCAGGTACAAACAATACAACGAATATCACCAAAACCCAAGAATGAGGAGAATATTGCACTATTCCACCAAATCAAGAATGCATACTCGTGTTTCTTGAAGCTTATAGTGGACAATCCTGATGTCTTGTAGCCTCAACTGAAGGACCAACATCAGCTGGATTTTAGACCATTAACCAAAAGCAACAAGATGGGAGAACTCTCTGAGTTACAGATACCAAAAGATTTTGAAAGACTTCATATGGAGCATAGTTGTTAAATGTGAGTGCTCTGCTCACTTAAGCACAAAGTGCAGTGAGGCGCAAGACTTGCGCTTCAGAGACCTTGGAAGAAGCATGCGCTTCATTGCACTTCGTGCAAAAGCCCAAGCTTCGCTTTTGCACGAATCATAGAAAATTCACTTTTTTTTTTTGACACTTCCCTCGATGCTTCCGGTGTCCCCAAGGCATCGCGGGACGCATCCGGCACTGCGGGATGACTCCGACACTGTCGGAAGCGTCACAGGATGCCTTCAGCGTCACCTTACGCTTCCCACAATGCTTTCAGCATCCCAAAGGCATCGTGACGCCCACAATTACTGTAGCACCATGAAAAACTTTGGAAACAGATTTAATTTATTTAATTAACTCCCAACTTAAATGAAATAGTTTGAATAGGCTTTCATAGATCCTAATTAAATTGTCATAATAAAATATATAAAAAATATTTTTAAAATTTAAAAATTTATAATAAATTTTATTAATTCATATAAATCAGATTTATATTATAAAAATTCTATAAAAAATCTAAAAATTTTTAAAAAAATTCTATTAAATTTTCAGACTTTTGATTTATTTTTAATTTTTTGAATAATATACAGCTTCATCAAACAATATTTTGTTTATAGTCATTTGGATTTTCAAAGACATTTTTAAAGAATTTTAATAGATATAATAGTCCTTTTGTTTATTACGCTCTTTTTTCGTAAAGCGTGCACTTTGCTTTGCACTTTAAGCCCCAAGACGCTTGAGCGCTTTTTTGTGCTTCGTGCTTTTGACAACTATGATATGGAGGATCTCTAAAGACTGTACAAGAGGTAGGCATTTTCCAAGAGATCTTTATCAATCTCTACAGGTAGAGGGTGAAGGAAACATAGGAGCCTCACTGAAGGAGTAAACTTGGCTTGCCTGTGTGCAAAACTCAACCGCTAAACATGGACACCACAAACTAACCAAATCTAAGGAGTGACCACCAGCCACTACCTACAAATTACATGGGCTCTTGTCCAAACCCCATTACGTGCCCGATTCACACAAAAATGGCAAAGCAATGAGCAAAAAGGGGTATCATTCAAATCTTTAACTGCAACGAACCCTGTGAGCCCTTGCTATCTAAAGTTGTTCCGGATGGAAGGAGTGGAAGAGGAGGGTCGCTTACCTGATCAACCCAAAGGACCGGTGTCTAAGGGGAACAACATCCAAAACCATAAATACAAGCCCAGCTAAAAGGCATAACACTGTGAGTGCTCATCTTAAAGTACTGACAATAGTCCAGCTAAGTCTTGAATCGGAGAAGCAGCAATTTCAGTGTATAAGTTAGCGAGGACAGGCTGAAAAGCTCAGGGAGATGCCCAGGAGTGTAGCTGCAATCAGGAGCAGAGTTAATACAGCCCGACTTGTATCTCTTGCCTCTTAATTGTTTCAATACAATCTAAGAAGTTAACTAAGTTCGCAAATGCAAACCAATCACATGGGACCTTGATTCCATGACCATGAACTTCTCCCTCCAGAGGAGACATGTGGAGAAGCATTGAGAGTCAAGGCTGACAACTCTGTCAAATTAATCCACATGATGAAGGAAATGCAAACCAAGCATTGAATCACAATCAGCTTGAGGCACAATCAACAAGCATTCAACCTAGTTTAAGACTCCACACAGGCTGCCACCTCTTCAAAATGAATCTCACAAGATCATATTTACTAGTTAGACAGATTCTATGCAGTTTGGCCTTACCGCGATCTGTTTTGTCAGCAAGATGAGATTGAGAATCAATGTGCTGAAATTGCTGCAACAACATATACTAAAACCAACTCACTCACCTTTTTTCCACTCTGATGTTATTAATGCAAAAAACAAATGGGACCATGGAGACTCAACTACCAGGCTCTTAATGTAACAGCAAAGACATATTCCCTATGTCAGTGATTGATGAGCAACTAGAAAAGAGGATGGTGCATGTCAATTCACTAAGCTTAGTCTCCACTCCAACAACCATCAATAAGGATGCATTGAAAAGACAGTTAGAAAATATCTTTTGGTACTCATCATGGACCCTTTTGAATTCTTAGTGATGTAATTCATACTTAACAAATGCACCCTTAACAAATCTAAAATCTCGCTCGTCACCCCAACATTCACATCTCCATACTAGACCAAATCAGCACTATTGTTGATACCATGCTCCGCCACCTCTCTGCCCATTCCCTTTCTTTCCACAGTCTTCCACTCAATCCTCCACTAGTTTAACCAAGTTGGTAAAAGGCGACTGCGCTCGCCCCCAGCGCCCCCGCCAATCTGTCCTAGGGTCAACACGGAGGAATTAAATCACAGGTGGCTACTAACCCTTAGAATAGTAACTGGCGCACAAGGGAGTTCAACCAAAGAAACACTTCAGATGGATCAAGTTCAACACTAGCCCGTGGCACACTCTTCTCAAACTGAATGACATCATCTTGATCTCCCAACTCCTTATCTGGTCTAACTCCTCATGCTATCTCCCATCCAAGAGCCACTCCAGTATGACTTCCAATGCTCATGCCCACACCTTGTCCCCTCTGCCACCTTGAAAATGATGTCCTTGGGTTTTAGACGCCCCTCAATTGCTACATTATCCATATCAATGCATGAAGATCATTATAGTGTTGAGATCATGGGTGGCAAGTATGCAGTCAGTCTTGCTTGCACTGAGGACAGAAATGCTGATGCCAAGGTGATGAGCAAAGACAATTCAGATCCACTGACCAGCTCCAGTAAGAAAGTATGTCAAGAAATACCAAACCTGCTCTTAAAATACCAAAAAGAGACTATGTTTTAACCCTTCCTGTGAAATAACAAAGAGGGGTATGTTGATGATGATAGCAAAAGTCAAGGGCCATTTTGATGATTTCAAACAGGCAAGCATTATGAAAAAGAAATAAAACTAGAGTATCTTTAATTTCAAATCAATAAAAGATTGGGAAATAAATCCAAATATATAAATGTAACAAACTATATCCACCTTTGATTGGTTATGAAATTTGACTTGTTCTAATATCATCAGAGAGACAGACAATGCTAGCAAAAAATTGCATACATTTTTCCTTGAGAAGACTAAAGAGTAGTGTGATGGAGTCTTCTTTTGATGGTGCCAAGAAAAAAGTATGAAAAGAGATACACTCACCCGAAAATTTATATATATGTATATATTCAAAAATAAAAATTTGTCCAAACTATTTGGGGTCGGCTACATAGATCATAACAACCCAATGAACTCTATGTAAGGTAAATATTACACATACCTTAATAAAAACAGTGATAGCTTTTAAGAACATACAACAACAATAATACCTCTCTGAGAATCTCTGGAGGGAAACCAGTGGCCTCAAATGTCATGAATGGTAGAGGAACATCATTTCCCTGAAAGAATGGTAAACCTAAAAAGTCATCAAGCTGCAGAAGATGAATAATTTATACAAATAGTTAACAGAAGTAAGCTAATGAAAATGGCACTCCACTAGTTTAACTTATCAAATGCCTCAAACATAGCAAAACAATATGAAAGGCTAAGCTAATGCAAATGACACTCCAACTTAGTTCAACTTATCAAATGTCCTGAGCATGGCAAGACGAACTGAGAGGCAAGGTTATCATGTCTACTCTCCATTACTTATGCATACTTCTCAAAGAGTGTTATAGAAGCCAGGGACAAAATTTTTGCTCAATGCATAGTTAATTGATGATGTTGACATGTATATGACCAAGTAACCAATTTTACACATTTCTCAGATCACACATCACGGTCAGAAGTACACATTATATATTGCTGTGAAGCAATCTGTTATGCAATGCAGTCTAACACCATTTTTTACCATCGCAGTAACTTCATGGCGCTGCTTGTATGCATCGGCGGCAGAAATATTGTGAAAATCTGATGAGCCCAACATTCCTGGAGATGGCCTTGATACACTTGGATTATGGAAGGCAGCATGACCATGCATATTAGGTGGTGTATTCTGTGGACCAACACCTATTCCACCTGAGAGATCTGGTGCATCAAAGTGAGAACGGAAACCTGGATCCTGGTGCAAGAAGCAGCTTGTCTATTACTGGAATCAACAATCTCCTTAGCATAGTAGTTCCACATAGAAAGGAAAAGTGTAAAAGATATATAAATAAATTACTTGACTATTTCTACAACCCCATTAAGCAAAAGATAATTCACTGTCATGTCAAGCAAAGGTATGAAATCAAAAGAAATTAATTTCATTACTGTTGTTATGCTGCTTAGAGGGGAAAAAAGAAAACCAAAGCCTGTATCAGGAATCAGGATTAATATTTGCTTCACAAGCATATTAAAATCACATAGATGTCTACAAATAAATCCCAGAGAATAACAAAATCTCCTGAAGTCCTGCAGGATATGATGCTATTTAAAATGGATTTCAAAAGGCCAAGATCTCCTAGAACTCAGGAGCACCAAAAACCATATCAAATCATTCAAGCTGTCAAGATAATTAGATGGAATGCAATAATTAAAGCATGAACTAAAGCATGCCTCCAAAAAAATTAAAATCAAGTAATATTTCAAGAATGCCAGGCATGTGTTGCTGCAAAATCATCTCCATTCAAAAAGGATGCAAGATCACAAGAATCATGTTGGAGTTAAAACAAATCAATGTTGGATCTTTAAAATAGAAAAAAAGAAAAGAAGAGGGAAAAGAAAAAGAAGGGTGAACCATACTGATTGGTTTTGTGGGATGGGAAGGGCAGCAAGCCTTGGCTGAGGTGGGTACATCATTGATCTTTCCATTTTCGCAGGTGGATAAAATTCATTTCCTGGAATTTCATTTTGAGTCCCTCCATACATAGTCTTTCCACCAACCGGAGGTCGAACAGTTGGATTAGATGATGGATTTGGAACTGCAGTGCCTCTCTGCTGTTGAATCCCAAAATTTGCTTCTATCCCTGTATTCCACGCCTGAAAAGGTGAAGCATTTTGCGTACTAGGTCCACCAAACTGATTAGGCGACTGAGAAGTGCGGCCAGCCCCAGGTGGAATACCAGCCTGAGGAACCAAATCTGGCAGGTGATGACCAGCTGATGCAACACCAGGTGAGGGAAGTGTGCCTAGTTTTCCCTCTTGATGCAATGCATCTTCCATCCAAGGAAACCTTGGTTGTTGTCCTTGTGACTGCTGGACCTGCTGGTTTCCACTCTGAAGGCCCTGTGCCTGTTGACCCTGTTGTTGTCCAGCTTGTAGAGTATGCTGGGTCTCCTGATGCAAAACCTGATATCCATGTGAAAGTGGAGTCTGTGACCCAAGTGTCTGCTGACCCTGCTGTTGTTGATTTGGGATTTGCACCCCTTGTGGACCTTGTGGTTGTTGCCCCTGCTGATATGGTCCTTGTGATTGTTGCACCTGTTGGTTAGAAAACTGAAACCCATGTTGTTGCTGAATCTGGGGTGGTTGCACCAGAGACCCTTGAAGATAAGGAACATGCTGATGTAGGCCATCCTGTTGATGAATTGGCATATACTGTTGAGGTGCTTGTGGTGCCGTCTGTTGATTTGGCAACTGATGTGGCTGATGAACTGGCATTTGGGTATTCTGAAGTAGCACTTGCTGACCACTAGGATGCTGAAGTTGGAGATGCTGACTTTGTGGTGGTTGTTGCCGTTGCTGTGGTGACTCAGTTAACTGGCCCTGCTGCTGAAATAATGGCTGGCTAGGCTGTTGTTGTGGCTGTGTTTGATGCGAAGATTCCTGCGAAATCTGCTGGGAGGGTTGATGTGAGCTAGTGACATTGGGAGGAAAATTACTAGCCATGGGAATAGGAGCAAGCTTAGGCAAGGAGTTTGATGGGGGAGGGACTGATGCTTCCGGTTTCTCATATTGTGTAATGTTATTTTCTGGGTTCCAGTAGTATAAGAAGCCAGTGTTCCCATCGATTAAACCTTTCCATGGCTTTGGAAGTGTTGGATCATCAGGTGCATACTGCGGACCCAGTGAACCAGGGGCGGCATCAGCTGTCGCCATAAAAAGAGCTTCACCAAACACAAGCTTCAGATTCGGTAAACTCTATGCTGCAATTGGATGATAAAAATCATTCCTTCAATGCTTGTGTTCAAGTCCTGTACATAAAATCATATACATACACATTTTATTTGAAGATAAATAGAAAAAATACTGATCATGTCTAAAAGCTTCTGACTTCAAATATAATTGGTTCTGTATTTGTGAATATGAAAGCAAGAATAAAAGAAACGAAATTCAGATTACTTCCGACTATCCTTTTCTAAATCAACGTGCAACTATAATTTCCAGAGCTTGACCTCACTGTACCCCACGAAAATCACACTCTTCGCAGTGCAAAACTGGAACAACCAAAGCCTTCCACACAAAAGCGTTATCAAAATAAAGCCCTTCAAGCACAGAAACAGTATAATCAATATATTTCTGCCACAAAAGGAGAGACAATATAATGAAATACTAGGACTAGGTTTTCCCGGCCAAATAGTATCATTCCTAAAGAAGGGCTAACAAGTAGACAAGTCTTGCGTTTGCACGGAGCCGTTTGGAAATTCTTGAAGTCAGGTAAGCGAATCCGAACGTAAAACTCCCAAAGACCTAAAAACCCTATATTTATCGCAAGAACCTACGAGGAACCATCAGAGCCCTAATGAAAAGACCAGGAAGCTGAAAACTATGCAGAGAAACGAAGAAGGAGAGGAGAGTGCCTTCAAAGACGCGGTTCGGCGAGCAGCCCCGTCGTTGCCTCCCACCTCCGGTACTCCTCGCCCAACTATAGATGCGACGGAACGCGGAGGCACTCGCGGTGTGGGAAACAAAAATAAAACCCTAACTCAGGTCATGTTAAACTTTGTCTCTCGCTCCTCCTTTTTCGTGGAATATAAAATGAGGCCACGTAGACGAAAAATAAAAATGAAGCTACCTATTTTCATCAATCGGTGCTTAAAAAAATAATATATTAAAATGTGTCTTAAAAAAAAAATTCTTTTATTAGAATATTATTATATTTAATTTTAGTTAAAACTATTTTAATTCAAAATAATTTTAAGCACAAGTAACTAATCAATTTATTTTATATTATAATATTTTTAATTAATGCCGTCTATATTACAATAAATTTAGTCAAAATTGATACGATTATTAATAATTTTAATTAAAACTATTTATAATTAGAAAACACACACTATCACTACACTATTATCCTGGATTAAAATTATTTTTTTAACTTATATAATACGTGAAAATTTATATAGAAATCATGATAATCCATTAATTCTGAAGATGATCGAATTTATTTTCTTATAGTTATACTTATATTTTTATTAAATTATAAAAATTCTTTCTTTTTATTTTAAATATTCAGGCCGAGCTAACACGTTCGTTGTGCTTGGCTTGGTCCACGGATCCTTTAGATCATAAAATGTAGTCCAAAAAATGGACCAACTCATTCATAAGTTTCATAGACCCCACCTGCTATATAAGTGAGATCTATAAAATCTCATCTATAAATCATCTCTGATTCAGGAGCGGATCAGAGGTTACGGTACAGAATAGTTGAGATCCTCTGTCCCTATTTTTCTCTATCCCAATGTCCCATTGTCGATCGGATGACTCAGATTACATCTCAAGACATTATGATATCTTTAAAATGTGTATATTATCCTCATGATATATAAAGCATCTTTGAGATGTAATTTAAATCGTCCAATTGATAATGAAATATGGGGACAGAGAAAAATAAAAATAGAATATCTGAACTGAACGGGGTACAGAGAATCTGGACTACTATTACCGTGCCTTACTGGGCGGAACCCAAGTCATGTCAGATCATACCGTATCATGTCAGTCCGGATCAAATCAGATCAGATCACGCCCGATCCGATCTGTTTAGAAGTCGATACATAAAAGATATCAATTATTCACCGACTGAAATCAAATCGAACTGTTTCGTAATTTCGGTCGAGTCGACTGGATTATTCCAGCTCCATCCCTGGATTGCGGTCCAAGGCGCCGCCGCCTGTCTGAATACTGAAGGGTTTAAGGATGGCCGAGAAGGCCGCGAGTGCCGCCTCTTTGTCCCTTGCTAAATCCAAGCGAGAATTCGTAATCCCTCTCCCGAACGCTCCGAGGTTGGAAGTTGCGATCTAGGCTTCGTTTTTTGGATCCCTTCCAGCTATCCTTCATGCTGAAGGTTCTCTCTTCTCCGCACGTCCGTGGCCGATTGCACTCCCTCCCGGGGAAACGCCCAGCGAGTATCGTCAATGTAGGCGAAGGGAGGTCTCCCTTGCTCCGCTTGCTTCGGTCCTTGACGGACCAGCAGGGCAGAAGCCCGGTGTTTTGGAGAAAGGCGTTCTTTTGCTCGAAGAGTGGCGATGGTTCTGAGCCGCCCCCGGACGCTAAGGCAGCCGAAGAAGTTGAGGCCATTGCGTCCATTGACGCCGAAGGTGGTGCCTTTGAGGAGGCCGACGCCAAGGCATCGTCTGCTATTGTGTCCACGAATCCACGGCCTGAAGATTACATGTCTGTAAGTGAAAATTCTTTCCCCTTTAACCATCAATTTTAGTTTACTTTTTGCATAACTTCTTGTGCCCTAGGGTTGCTTAGCTTTTGGTTGGAAATTTCTTGAACTCTCAGGTTGAATGCCCATTCTTGTGCCTGTAGGAAACATAATTTGATTTTTGGTAAATTCATTTGAAGATGTTTGAGGACGGAACCTACCTTCATCGTTTCCATATATTCAATAAAATTATGATTTCTTAAATTGCTTTAATACGTTATGTTTCTATAATTCTCTTAGGAATGCAAAACACTAATTTGAGTTGAACATATAGGCAATACAACAACTGAACTTAGTGAGATTTAGAAACCACAAATTCGCGAAGTGTCAAAATTTTAATTCCTTTGTTTGTTTCCTGCAAACAAAGGCATTTGCTTAAAGCATGAATTTTCAATTCAAATTTCACACTTGTTTTTGGTTCCAAAAAAGTAATATTCTGTATTAAATCGCAACAGTTTGTATCTGTTCAAGGGTAAATTAGTTGGTATTTCATGACACTTAAATAGTTAGGAAGGTGCAGAGCGGAATTGAAAGCTTAACAATTATCATATGATTTTGGAACACTACTTGATTTTTTTTGTCAGGCTATACTTTTAGCAATCAGTTGTTTATTATGCCCTGTTGGTCTACTATACTGAAACAAGTTGCTTATCATTTGATAACATTTTTTAATTATTACTACTTACAAACTGAACAAGATGCTATTAATTTGTTCTGGTGTTATATGATAGCTAACATTTTTTTTTCTTCTGTTCATGGTGATAATGTGAAACAGGTTGTAGCATTGCCACTTCCGCACAGGCCATTGTTTCCTGGTTTTTATATGCCAATATATGTGAAGGTGCATAATCATTGTCACTCTAATCTCTGTGAAACATTATTTATGCTTCCTTTATGCCTAGATATATGTGCAAAGAATAGTTATGATGCAAAAATCACTCAATGATCATTAGTTGGTATTTTAAAGTAGTGCCTTTTGTAATTCTACCTGTGCAATGTTACCCTAATTAATTTTTCATCGCCATTGAGAGACTAATTGTGTTTGTTAGTCAACTATCCCATTGTATTATATGATGCTCAAGTATTTTGGATCACACGATCTTTCTGCTTACTGGTTCAATGGAGTCTCAGCAGGACTGGAATTGCCATTAGTTTTTTCCAAATGTTTTTGGCTTGGGATGATATGGGATCGTGGTTATAAGTTGGATTGGACCTTAATGACAACTCAAGTTGTTTCCTTCAGTAGAGACTTTTGATAAAAAGGATAGTCACTCCTATGAATTTGTGGTGTATTTTGGTTCTGAAGATTTGATAAAAGAACAAGAAAATTATATTCTAATTACACACTCTTTAATTGTTTTGCAATCCTTTAGGTTCCTTTTATCTGCTTTTAGTACAAAGATAATCTGCTGATTCTAAATATCATTGCAGGATTCAAAACTGATGGATGCTTTAAAGGAAAATCAGAAAAGGTCAGTCTCATATGCTGGTGCTTTTCTTCTTAAGGCGGACCCAGAAATTGACTCATCATCTGGCTCTGAGTCAGACAAAAGTGTTTATGATCTCAAAGGAAAGGAATTGTTCAAGCGCCTTCATGAAATTGGGACGCTAGCGCAGGTTCTTCTTGGAATACACTTAACTAAAGACTGTTGTAGGTTTTTGATTTTATTTTCTATTGCCATAATGCATATCTCATGTTTGTGCAGATAAGTAGCTTTCAAGGCGATCAGGTAGTACTCATAGGTTACAGAAGACTGAGGATCACAGAAATGGTGAGATATATATTGTTATATTTACAAAAAAAAAAAGAGGTCATGTTTGAGTTCTCAATTTGATTTCAATGCAGGTTGATGAAGATCCTTTGACAGTTAAAGTTGATCATCTAAAGGTATAAATTGTTCTCATTACTAGCTATCTCTTCTTATTTGATTAGAATTTCTTCATCAGTGTTTGTTTTTGTATTCACTAATGTGTTATTAATGTTCATTTTGTAGCTCTCTATTATGTAGTTGTATCACCTCATTGATCATGACATATTTTTTGTGCCATGCCAGTTCTTTAGAAAATTTTAACCTTTACAAAAGGCTGGAATAACTTGTCATATAAGAATGATATTTGTTCTTATTAAATATTAGTTAGGAAACCATTAGTATGCTACTGAGGATTGATAAGAAAAACTCCATTATCTTTCATTGAGAAATTGATGGCCTTTGTATCCATTTGTTCTCATAATACATGTTAAGTTGAATCTTAATATCTGTGTCTGGAAAATCAAACTTTTATTTTGGGCAATTCAATCTTTTTTAGCAGAAATGCTTGGATATATCATTATTTCTTTCTCTTGCTACTTTTTAAGTTATTTTTCATCAACTCATAATGTTGCCAATGCTTTGGTGTGTTTGCAGTTTTCTTTGTTCTAGGTGTATCAATAGAATATAGTTAGCATTTTTTTCTCTCTTTCATAGTGAATTTATTCCTATTGGTGTATACCCCCTAGAATAGACATCCTTTATTATTTGCCAATGATATTGTGGTAATTGATAATGATGATGAATTAGACAAAAATAACGTGAGATTGAATTCTGGATAAGAACTTGGACATCCTTGTTCGGAAGATACTGTGATTATTGATGATAGTTTAGATATAATTATAGTAAAGCTAGAATAGTAGATAAAAGCTTCCAAAACTAAAGATTTTGAACTAAGTAGAAGTGTAGAACAAACCTGTATATATTAAATCTAATTTCAATAATAAGAAAAAAAGATACATGGAAATAATTAGAGAGTGTTTGGTTTGCGCATTTTCCATTTTTATTTTTAGGAAAACGTGCATTTTTGGTAAAATAGTGTTTGGTTTGTATTTTCTACATCTGTTTTCTAGAAAAAGAGATAGCATTTTATAGAAAAATAGAGAATGTCTAAAAGTCATTGTCTAAGAAAATGGAAAACACACAAATCAAACACTCTCTTAATTTGGATGGATGAAGAATATTAAAAGCTCCATTTGCCATTCAACAAAAAAGAGATATTGATGAATTGGACACCTGATATTGTAACAATTGGAGAGAAACTTTTTAAGTCTCATGCAATCATTATATACCCTTTTGGTTGAGTAAAGTTGTGGTACAACCAACCACCTTTTGTTATGGAAGTGTGTCTTTGTGTGTTTTTGTGTATATAATTGGTGCTAGAGTAAACATAGATAAAAACATCTACTTAATTTAACCAAAGGTATTTAATAGCCGAATACAATTCTATATTAGTGATATAGAATTACCTAGAGTTTAATGAGGAATAAAATCCATGTAGCTGAGTACTTAATAGTTAATAGTTGGACTAATGGGTTACTTATATACACGTGTACTGGGACTCTCCTTTCAAACTTAGACATCTCACTCATATTTTTCATTTGTGGTAATGTTGTGAAGTATTTTTTGATCATTATTTGTTTGTTTGTTTTTTGTTAGCAGGAGAATTCTTATGATAAAGATGATGATGTCATTAGGGCAACAGCCTTTGAAGTTATATCAACATTGCGAGATGTTCTAAAGACAAGTTCCCTTTGGAGAGATCATATTCAATCTTATACACAGGTTAGGACCAGTCTAATTCTAATTTTTTCTCTCAATTTTTTTTTTTTTGCTTTCACACGTGAGCTGTTAATTGAATCAGTTGCATGTGTGGGACCATGCGAGTTGTGTGATTTATTTTGTTAATTTCTTGAACAACAAGTTTTGCAATATACCAAATGTATCCATCTCTATTGGTTGTTTGCGTGCTTTAAGTTTGTTATAGAAAGCCACTTAATCTCCCTTTGATATTTTGAAAATTCGTTCTTTTAAGTTGTTCAATGTTTGAGGATCTTGATTTCTTTTCTGCTCCTCATTTTTTTGCTTGTTGGATGAAGGTTTTCATAGCCATGATCCATATGATTTATTATTAAGTTATTTGTGACAGTTATTTTGTTTCTAGTTTTCAATTTGAGAAATATATGTGAATTGATTTTTCTTGGAAATTATCATATATTTACTAATGTTTTTGTATGTGTGAATCTATTTTGTTGGGAACTTGCTGTATGTTTACTAATGTTGTTTGCTCTTGCTGCTGCTGCTGCATTGAACTATTTCTTATACTTTTTAGATGAACTGAACAACCTATAATATTTTATTGTTTGTCAAAAACTCAGCATATTGGCGAGTTCAATTACCCAAGACTTGCTGATTTTGGGGCTGCTATATCAGGAGCTAACAAATTGTTGTGCCAACAAGTGCTTGAGGAGCTTGACGTAAGTAGATTTTTGCTACCAACATCTATTAACTAACATGCAAACTGAAAATTTTAACTGGATTCACTTTTTATACCTGAAGGTTATTCCCTTGGTAAAATTTAAATCAAATATCTTGGCAGATTTCAAAAGATTTACGATTATGAGTTGCACTATAATTTTCACATATCATATGGCATTTGTACATTGTTTAGATATTTTGAACTTCAAAAGCTTATGTTTAATCCCCACATTCCAGTATTAGGTTTCACGGATTATATGTTTTGTTTGGTATATTTTTTTTGTCCATGTAACTACTTTAGCCCTATATGACAATCTTTAGACCATACCCTATCAAATTTAAATCATCACTGTACGTGATTAGGTTATCTTTTTTTTTTGTTTTTATGAGTTATTCCAAGTTGCAGTAGCTTCTCACTGTATTCTTACTAGGTCTACAAGCGCTTGAAGCTTACACTGGAATTACTCAAGAAAGAGATGGAGATAAGTAAAATACAGGTATTATATTGCAATTTTTTGTGTTTATAGTGGCATCCTGAAATCTAAACTCTTCACCTGAGCCATATTTCAATAATAGGAATCAATTGCAAAAGCAATAGAGGAAAAAGTAAGTGGTGAGCAGCGACGCTATTTATTAAATGAGCAATTGAAAGCAATAAAGAAGGTAAGATGCTCATTCACATCTGTTTTTCAATAAGAGTGCCATCTTATTTTTCATAAGAATTGCACAGGCTGATAATATGCTTCCAGATCAAGAAGTCTTGTAATGATTTTTTTTTCCTCTTATGGCTGTTTGAGATCAAGGAGTCATTTAAAGCATGTATTGTAGGTTGCATTTGATCTAGGAGTCAATGTAACACTTCAAATGTCTTTTGCATTTTAGTTTTTTTAAAGACTTGCATTTCTTTAACTATTGTTGCAAACAGTAGGTGTATTTGTAGACAAGGAAACAACAGAATTAAAATTGCATTTGCATGCGGATGCAATTATCAATTGCATATAACCAAATGCTTTCCAAAGGAAATAACCAATCTCGTTTTCTCAAAGTTTGACTCTCTCTTTTTCTCATTAAATGAGATTTGTATGAAAACGTGCTAATTATTTTCTTTCTCCTAGCTCTTCACTATACATTTATTTTTTTTTGGACTTTTCTTCTTTTTGCTTTATATAACCCACAACAAATTCCCCATTTTAATTCAGTTACCTTTATGTGATGATATATTTCATTCCTGGTAACTTTGTCATCAACAATATTGACACAGACAGTCAAGTGTACCTCTTAGATATTATGGAAAAAATTAGTTTAGCAGCTCCCGTTCCTGTTTATGCCCAGTTAATTTGATCTTATGTTGCCAAGGCCTTGTTGACTTAAGTAGAAAGTAGAGATGTAAAATAGTGAATGATTGCTTCTGATCTTCCTCCCAAGGAAATAATCGAATGATCATTTCAGAAATAAATTTTCATATCCTTCCTAGTCTTTCCTATTGAACAACTTGGTGGAAAAATCAAACCTCTTCTATTTTTAGCAACTTCCATCAAGGGCTAAAAATTGTTCATTGCTGAGGTATCGATCCCTGAATAGAATGAGATGTGTTGGTTGATGCTCATCATGTCAAGTGTTGGTCTTTGTGTGGAACCCAGAATGAAATATGTTGATCAGTGCTGATCATGCAGAGCCTCATTTCAGTCCTACTGTGATCCAATGAAGAATCTGTGTAAAGCCATCAAAATGAGAAGATGAAAAAAAAGCAGGAGAACAAACTTACCTATGCTGTAGCTTGACCATTTGCTAGGGTGTTGTGTGTTGGCTCTTGCAGAATGTATTTATTGAGTCTGATACTACTGAAACTTAAAACCCTGGCTTCCATGCTTCCTATATCCTCTATCCATCCTATTTTCCATGCTCATAGAAAAATAAGGATTAAGTTTCCGATTTGTATTTTGCTACTCATCTTTGCTGTTGGAACTTCCATTTTAAAGTAGATAATCAAGTCCAATGGGTAGCAGTAATTGTAGCAAGTTGTGCAATTTTTTCAAACCATGATTATGTCTTTCATAACAATCTGGGTTAGAAAACCAATGAGTGCTACATGTTATAAAATCACCCTTCTAAACCTCTACTGATGTTTAATTTCATTGTTACGTCTATTGACCTTTTCTAGGAGCTCGGCATGGAGGCTGATGACAAAACAGCACTAACTGGTTTGTTTTGACTAAAATAACTCTTATCATATAAAGGGGTTATCAAAATTTAACTAGATTTTTTATGTTCAACTACTAATTGAATTTATGTTATTCTTTTAAAACTTTGCAGCAAAGTTTAGGGAAAGACTTGAACCAAATAAGGACAAGTGCCCTCAGCATGTGTTACAAGTTATTGAAGAAGAGCTCACAAAATTACAATTTCTGGAGGCTTCTTCAAGCGAGTTTAATGTAACACGAAACTATCTTGATTGGCTAACCTCAATGCCCTGGGGAAACTACAGGTGTCATTACTGACTGAAAATTGTTACATTATTTTGGTATGATTTTAGAGTAAGCGATTACGTGTAAAACTTGATTAGGAAATTGCTTTTACCTCTCCTTTCGTCACTATCTTGTTCAGTAGCTCATATAGATCTCCTATCATAGTGCAAAATTTACTGTGATTCTTATTCTTCTATTAATGCTTACAGTGCTGAAAATTTTGATGTCCATCATGCTCAAAAAATTCTAGATGAAGACCATTATGGTTTGTCTGATGTAAAGGAGAGGATCTTGGAGTTCATAGCTGTTGGAAAACTCAGAGGAATCTCACAAGGTCTCTTCCCTCTAAATGTGCCATAGTAATATTTCATTGCCATTGCAGTTTATCTCTCAAATAATTGGGACCTAATGGCTTATCGTCGTTGTAGCTGGTCAATCCATGTTGCTTTTGCTTAATCTCATTTTTGTATGGAAAGTAGTGTGCATTTTCCAATCTGGAATTAGTGATGGTAGGCTGGCAGCATTCAATAACCTATTCTTTACTTTTTATTGTGGGTAGAGTGTATCAGAATTATTATGTTCTAGTTGCCACAATACCCCTCAAATTGATATGAGCCTCATCAGGATCAACTTTTATCCTCTATTTATTTGGAAGGATGGAAGATTTCCATCCTGGAAAATCCCTTGTTTGCTTCGTAAAAAAGGATGAATTATATTCCTCCTTCCTCCTGTGCAGACACAGAGCAAACGGATTTAATAATCCATCAATGGATTTTTTTTTAATCAATCTAAAATGGACGGAAAGTTCTTTCTTTCCTCCCTTTTGGAAGCCTAACACTCATGGTACAACTCATAACAGCGAACAAGCCTAGCGCGCTCATGCGGTTGCTGTGCGCGACCACCTGTCGTGGGCAACGACCTTGCGCGACCATGGGGAACAACCATTCGTGGCTGCAAGCAATGACCTTGTGCGACCGCGGGTGACAACCTTGTGTGGCCGTGAGCAACGACCTCGCGCGGCATTGGGTGACAACCTCGCTTGGCCACGCGGCGACCTCGTGCAATGGATCCATTCATGGCAAATGTTTAATGAATGGATCTATTAAACTATTGTGCTAATGCTAGGTCCTTTCTAGGAAGAAACGCATTGCATGGTTCGACTGTAACATCTCGACAAGGATCGTTATATCTTTAGAACTCGGGTATAATGCTAAATATGCAAGAGTTCACGTTACAGCGTTCGAATGTTATGTATTGGCAAGGATCACTACATCTCCATGAGAATTTGAGTATAGTATTAAATAGGCAAGAGTTCTCATACCATAGGTTGGATAAGAACAAATATGATAGGAAAACTAAATAGTCTAAAATTTATAACATGAAATATAGGAATCCTAAACCAATGGAGGTAGTAGATACGATGATTAGGAGAATAATTAGTATTTTGTGTGTACAAGAAATAAAATGGATAGGCGAGAAGAGACAAAGATGATAGAGATATCGGGTTTTAAGTTATGGTACACATGAAAAAATAAAGCAAGAAATGGAGTATGTATTGTTGTAGATAGTTCGTTAAAGGATGAAGTTGGAGTAGTTAGAAAAGGGGATAGAACTATAGCCCTTAAGATAATAGTGGTGAAATAACTATTAACATAATTAGTGTACATGCACCGCAAGTAAGATTAGGTGAAGCTACCAAATTAAGGTTTTAAGATGACTTAGATGAAATATTACAAAACATTCCGCCAAATGAAATGATTTTAATAGGAGTTGATGTAAATGAGCATGTCGGAGTGAAAAATGAGGAATATGAGTGGGTACACAGGAGTTATGAGTTTGGATTGAGAAATGCGAAAAGCTATATTAGATTTAGATGGATACATTTGGTATATTGCAAAAGTGAGAAAAATAAATCGTAAATTGACTTTCTTATGGTTAGGAAAAAACATAGAAAAATTTGTAAAGATTGTAAGGTCATTCTTGGAGAAAGCTTAACTATTCAAAATAGGTTAGCAGTGTTGGATATACATCTCAAGCATAGTATCAATAGAAAGAAAATATATACGACTCTTAGAATTAAGTTGTGGAAATTAAAGGATGGGAAGCAAAATTTATTTAAAGAGAAGGTAGGAGTACAAGCATTGGGTGAAATATATGGTGATTCTAATACGACATGAGATTAGATGGTATCAAAGTTAAAAATAGTAGCTAAGAGTGTACTCGGTGAGTCAAAGGGGTATGTGCCACTGAGTAAAAAATTTTGGTGGTGGAATGAGAAAGTACAAGAGAAAGTGAAGGTAAAAACGAATCGCTTATAAAGAATTATATATTTATAAGAACGAGGAAAACTAAAAAAAATATACAATAGCCAAGAAAGAGGCTAAGAAAGTAGTGAATGGAGCAAAGAATGAATCTTTTGAATGATTATATCAAAAATTGGAAACAAAAGAAGAGAAAAGGGACATTTATAGAATAGCTAAAGTGAGAGAAAAGAAAATAAGAGATCCTATCTAAATAAAATGTATTAAAGATGAATATAATAGGG